>JASAMV010006798.1:0-29197 GCA_030248065.1 Rhynchonema sp. JSB1_4
CTTAAAGTGCAAGGGACATAATTCATATTTGGAAAATGGGACCATTTTTGTTGCTGGAACTGAAAGCCGCAATCAAGGTGACCATCCTTCAAAAAGAAGTACCGTCGAAAAGTGTCAAATGAACTGTCAAAAAGTGTGCCAAAGGTACACCTCTGGGAGTATAAGCACCAACTGATCTAGCCGCCCCCGTACATGATTTCAGGCATCGTACGGAAGCAGCACATCACCGAACGAACGAAGTTGGAAAATCGATGTTGCACGATATAATCGTCACACCGACGGAGTGAGTTGAAAAATCATAAGTCCTTCAAAAAGGCTCATTTCGCGATTCTGAAACCGGTTCTGGAACCAGTCAAATTTGCCGTATTGGTTTATGTTTCATTGAAGTGCACCAGTGTCGGTGTCCACTCGTAGAGGTCGATACCTTTGGTGGACCACCTTCTGTTGCGACCCCAATGTACATAGTCTTATATATGTAATCACCGAAACATTTTCAGTTCGATGTGTCAACAAGTGTCAACGGATCGGAAGTCAAATGAAAATGTTTCGGTGATTACATATATAAGACTATGTATAGTCCACCCACCAGCTCATGGCACTTTGTGTTGCTGCTGGCCGACTTGTTCCCTTCCTCCACGTTCTAATGAAAGAGAAATTGAGTTTCCGAAAAAAATTATTTTTGCTCCTAAATTGCTGTCTTTATGAAATCGACGTGTTTTATAGATTTTAATTTAATCTTAAATTTGATCGAATTCAATCGTTTTCGACACATTTTATTGTTTTTTTTTAGTTTTTTGCAAAATCGCTCACACTCAATTTCTCTTTCATTAGAACGTGGAGGAAGGGACCAAACCAGCCAGCAGCAACACAAAGTGCCATGAGCTGGTGGACGGACTATACATTGGGGACGCAACAGAAGGTGGTCCACCAAAGGTATCGACCTCTGCGAGTGGACACCGACACTGGTGCACTTCAATGAAACATAAACCAATACGGCAAATTTGACCGGTTCCAGAACCGGTTTCAGAATCGCGAAATGAGCCTTTTTGAAGGACTTTGATTTTTCAACTCACTCCGTCGGTGTGACGATCATATCGTGCAACATCGATTTTCCAACTTCGTTCGTTCGGTGATGTGCTGCTTCCGTACGATGCCTGAAAATCATGTACGGGGGCGGCTAGATCAGTTGGTGCTTATACTCCCAGAGGTGCACCTTTGGCACACTTTTTGACAGTTCATTTGACACTTTTCGACGGTACTTCTTTTTGAAGGATGGTCACCTTGATTGCGGCTTTCACTTCCAGCAATAAAAAAATGGTCCCATTTTGCAAATATGAATTATGTCCCTTGCACTTTAAGCAGCTTAGATTATTTTGTAAAAAATATTCGCCGACATAAGGCCGACAGATTTATTTAACAAGTAAAAATCACAAACCCTTTTCTGGCACTGTAATCAACGCGGCAAGCATTTGTGATCGCAGTGAAACATCATCGGACTCGACAAACATTCTGAGCATTGTCTGCAGAGCACCAGCACCGATGAACACTTGGCGACGACTTGACTGGTGCCTGAATAAACAAGGGGAGCCAGGGTAGGTGTAGGCAAACTTGGAAAGAATTTGGTTGCAGGGTCCTGGCATTAGGTTCGGGTTGATTTGAGTATTGATTGTTTGATAATTGTGAGCTAGACCAGTGTAAAAGTGGTTCCTTGACCTGCTTTAAACAACATTGGCGTTGGTTGTTAAAGTTGCAATCTGAATAAGAGTCTGTGCATGCAGCCCATCGGCGAGAAACAGGGGTAATAAGGTTCGCTGGGGGATATACTGTAGTTCGATGGTGCAGGCGCTTTGCGACGGATATTTGACAGCTCATACTGTCAATGTAAATATCATCTCAACAAATACAGTAGCAGCTCCCGACAGGACAAACAACGATGCCTTACGCTATGCTGCGCAAAGAACGGTTCGTTATTTATCGCGCAAAAAATGGGGTTTCCCGCCAAAAAAACCTGTCTTTCAACCAGTTTTTCAGTACTTAACGGGTGGTCCGATCGAAACAGAAAGGTGTTTGGGGTCCAAAAGATGTGCAGAGGACACAAAACGTGGATTACACCAACAATTTTGATCCCAACATCGAGACCAGGATTGACGCAACGCAAAAAGTCATCGGGTTTTTAAATTACATCTTCAAGAGAAAATAAAAATTGATAAAAACGCTATTGAAAAATGTATGGAGACGTATTCGAGGCTCAAAAAATTGCCTACTGGCTTATAGTAATGTCGTCAAATCATTGCGTCAAATCGTTTCGTTAAATCACATATATTATTTCTCGCGCTCATTTGGGGATCATGTATTATTGCTTGATTTTACGAAAGGATTTGACGCCTTGATTTGACAAAACTATTAGCCCCAATACTAATGTAACGCAAGTTCCACACGCAATCCAGCCCATGTCATGAGCAGACCTTGCTGCTCACCAGAGTTTTCGAGCACCCGTGTTACAGCAGGTTATTCATGAGAGCGATTAGATTTGGTTCCTGTGGGTGGTCATTTATAACTTCGTTCCGGGTAGCGAGGCCGACCTCCCGGATAGAGGCTTGATAATCAATGCATGTGGTTTCTCAGCTCTTGTCTTTTTTTCTATCCTATTCAATTACCATATGAGTTGCTGTTTTTTTCGACCTAAGTAAAAATCTAACGACGTATGCATATCATGTGTGCTACACATGTATATGCAAGCCGTGTTCGTTCGTTTTCGACAGCCCAGCATGACCGCAAGAGAATTTTGCATTCCGCATACAACTGGCGTACACGATTTCAGCATAAGCTGAAAAGTTTCTTTTCACTTTCGATTTTTTTATGAAAAAGCGTTTTTTTCCTCTCTCAGTACCGAATAGACTCACCGCAACACATGCGGCAGAGCGAGCAACGTACTCATCAACTCATCATCATTGCCCGGATGTTGCACGCGACGCCAAATCGTGCCGACGCCTAGTGCCGAATTGCAGACACTCTGCAAGTAGATAGAGCGGATCAGTGATTGGACATGTCATTCTACCTGCCTGCCTCTTCCATATGACCTGATGATGCGCTACGGTATGCATACTGCGTCCTACTGTCACACACACCATTGTTGATCAGATCAAGAAACTGCCTTTGCATCTCTTTGTTATCATGCCTTTCATTAACTCCCAAATACCACCAAACTCTCAGGCAGCATCGGAAGATATGCCACTTGCAGTTGGATTGTTGTACCAACAATCGAAAACCGCAAAATTTCCTCTAAATATTGCTGCCTCAAAATGTGCCAATGTTTGACCGTTAAAAAACGAAATCTTAGAATCGGATCACCGGCAAGGCCAGTGCTGTGGCTCAGGGCCCAAAGGTACAGCATATCCCCTCGCTGCTATGGTATGTAGCATCACCGCGTTTAGGGTATGGTATCTCCCGAATTTTTCCCAATTTTGACCCCAAAAGTACCGTCCAAAAATCTGCCAAAATCGACTAAAAGTGCACAAATTTGAGGGGGTAGCGCAATTTATGCATATTTTAGACCCATAAAAAATCGATCTCTCGAAATAAGTACGGTACAGCATCTGCCCCTAAAAAACTCCCCTGCCGCCTCCCAAAATCCTGGGTATGGTATGTACGTCAGTATCTCTCCCGATTTCTGGCTCCCACAGCAATGCATAAGACTGTTACGGTACAGTCTTACTGAAATCGTTTTTCGTCATTTTTAGTTGGACAGAAACCCTGGAAGTGAAGTTCACGGTACTTAACTGGCATGCACTTTGCTCGCACCCGGGTCGTGTGTGGTCGGGCTCGATTTCGGGTTCGACTTGGAATCAAAATGTAAAAAATCAAGAAGCAAAAACATTTCCCACTTATTTTCCCACTTTTCCCAGGTGGCCATGTGTGCGTGCACTGGTTACACAGTTGTGTGTTATGCATTTCACAATAGTGTGCACCATATACAAACACGTGCGCGTGTCATCCAAGTGCAGCTGCATACCTACATAGCAATACCCAATTCTTCTTCAGTACTGGAACCGCTCAGGCACGCACTTGTGCATACCGGGGTTCATGCCAGCCAAGTCAACCCCGAACCCGTATCCAAATGCCAGCAAAGAGCATACCGACCTATATATACATGCACTAGGTTTTTGTACTGTACCTACATATAGGTCAGCATCATACAAGCTTGCTGTGTGGCAGCTGGATTGACTCATGGAACACCACACAACTGCATTATCTCAATATAGTACATTTTCTGTGAGGTTCTCCAATATTTGGTTATTAAGAAACGAAAGCCTACAACTGGGCTGTAATACTGTATGTATAGTGTTTCCTGCTTTTCTTGGGAAAGGACAAGGGGCAAGGCCTCTGTGCCCCCACCCTAGATCCGCTAGTGCTACGTCCGTACAGTATTCTGTGCTTCAACGAGGTAAGGCAACCGAGTCTTAGTTACATTAAAAGCGCGCTCCATCGCGATCACAATATTAACGTACCAGACGAGTACCACAGAATGTTATCGATTTCAATCTTACAAAAAAATCAGACTTTGTATCCAAAGCAAGGTAACCAGCTTTGAGCTAAAAGTAACTGGAAACTCAATTGCTTTGCGCCGATGAAGAAAAAAATACTGTACACATAAGTTTTTCCATAAGTTGATGCAATTACCGAGCAGCAAGAAAACAACATCATCAATTAAGCGAACTTACAGTGCACATACATACTGAAACCATAATCGCGTTTCTATTCATATACGGCCTCTAACCTTATGCGGCTAGAGGTATAAGCGAGAGGGACATGACGGATGTACCACTGTACCCCAGTGTACACAGTGCCTACCGTAACCAATACATGGCGTATTATGCGGCTATGGAGCACTTATGGACTGTGAACACGCTCAACTCTCGATTCCAATCCACGTGATCTGTGACATGATTCACACAATTAACTTAGCTTTGAAGCGACTCTACAAGCGTATGCTGACCGCGTTTGTCTGCGGCCATTTTTTAGGAAATGGAGCCCAGCCATGGGAAATCTACATGTTAGGACTTACAGTAGATGATTTTCAATTCGTTGCTTTTTGATGTTTCTTGAGGCCCACAAAGTTTCGCAAAGGGAGAAAGATGGAAAAAGTTTGAAGCCGTCATGTGCAAAGTACAGCTGGTTTCAATCTGCCGCGTTTCATGGTTTTTATATTCAAACATTTCTTCGTTAAACTTCATGCAAAGCATTGTTTGAAATGCCATGCGTGGCGAGTGATACACAAAGCAATCCTAAAATTCTAGCCTTTTTATGTACCCGTTTCTTCCGCTGTAATTTTAAGCATCTGTGCCAAATCAACTACAAATAAAAATCCTTTAATAGTTATCTAAAGATCGTGTGCTTTGCGTTTTTCAAAATCCTACCCAGCTCACACAATGTTTACCACAATATGCGGAACCCAGCCATTCTCACACAGCGCGCAGTTCATTACAGCGGAAGAAGAGGATACGTAAAAAAAAGCCTGGTATTTTAGGATTGTTTTGTGTATCACTCGTCACGCATGGCGTTTCACAGAATGCTGTTCATAATGATCAAGTTTAACGAAGAAATGTTTGATTACAGAACTTTTAAAACGCCACAGATTAAACAACCTGTGCGTTGCACAGGGCGAGTGTAAACCTTTTCCCGTTTTCTCCTCCTGCAAAACTTTGTGGGCTTCGTGAAACATCACAAAGCAACTATGAAATTGAAAGTCCAATCCTAAAATCTAGAGTTCCCATGCCTGGCCTCCATTTCCTGAGAAAATGCCTCAAAACAAACGCGGTCAACATTCAATTGTAGAGTCGCTGTAGAATACCTGTACGAATCACAGGCATCACTGCGGCGTTGCACAAGTTTTCTTTTATCTGACGTCAGCAGTGCATTATCCTTTAAAACGCGATGGGCGAGCATTTTCAATCAAGATCGATGTTAGTTGATGAGGACATGCTCGTTTCGGTGTACATTATCTGACTATTCAGCAAATACATAGCACCAATTGTCCGTTTTTGGAAACCTAGAGCACGCAACGACATTATTCCACATGCGATTTACTTTGTGGGCCCGTACACCCGTGGGCTTTATCTATTGTTGTACCCTTCGTGGAAACTTTACGGTACGTAGTTCCGCCTTGGCTGGGAGGCCATCATGAGAAAACGCGATAAATGTCGAATACTGGACACGATTGCTGCGTGCACGCAACTTTGGCAAGCTATTTTGTTGTGATTAGCAACAAACCATGGTAACATTCACGTTTAAGATATTTAACAATATCAACAATACAACACCCACTACATTCGTGCTTAGCGCACGCGATGCCCCAGGTATACTGTAACTTACTGGACCGCAGCTTTCCGCCTTAAAGCCGCCGGGGTCTTATTTGGCTATCTCGAGTCGTTCCTTTTAATATGCTTCTCCTGGAATTAAATTAAAATTTAAAATGATGCCCCACTCAACATAATAAAGGCGATTAGGAATGTGCAATTTTCCCTTTAAAGCCGCCGGGGTCTTTTTTGGTGACAAGAACGTCGAAAAAGAAGCCAAAACCCGACTTTGCCATCTAAGTTCATATAAACTGACCAACAGAAGCTCCAGATGGCTTTTAGCGCGATATTTTTAACTTGGTGGAGCTTTGGGACGTTATTCGGGGAAGGGTTTGTAGCACTCCGGCAGTAAAAGCAGTCTTTTGTCAAAGGCTGAAAGGCTGCGATTAGATAATTACGGAATAGTGAATTTCTGCATTCCGCGTTTATCTGCTCACCTTTGCGGAATTTTGAATTGCTGCAAGTAAATTTATGCTTTTCGTTAAACAACTCAGTTGCTGTTTGCGTTAACACGCAGCATTTGAGGTCAGTACGCTGGACGTTGTCATCGTCACCCAAGCACGCACCATTTCGCAAGGGTGAGCAGAAAAAATGCGGAATGCAGAAATTTGTCATTATCTGCTAACCAATTTCCGCATTCCGCATTTATCTAATCGCAGCCTAACGCTTTTCCACGTTCGTTGCACCTCTCTCAAAACAACCCACGACACATTGTATACCGGTGTGTTGATGTACTGGTGTGCTTTCAGGTTTCGAGACAGTGCGTGCTTCGGCCTTTGTGCCACTGGCTGCTGTGCTTTCTGCCACGTGGGTGCGAGACAAAAGGAGAAACACAAAATCATACAAAAATGTATCTTGTGCCGCAAAACTGTGTGTGCACGATAAGACATCGAGTCGAGTGTTAATCCTGAATATTTATCATTGGGACACAAGGACAAAATGGCGAGTAAATTTGTGCATTGACACTGATCCATCGTGGTAGTTGGTATTGGTTTAACCAAAAATACTTTCAGAACGGCTCAGACGTTCACAACGATACTGTGGATGGGCAGGTCCTGCCATATAGGTTTACGACCGCCGACAAGATTCGTTTGGTGACGTTTGGATTTCATTTTTTTCAAGGCGAGTGAATAATTTACCCCAACAATACCGAGGATCGGTGAACAGAAAAAATACGATCGTTTGCTTCAGGCATGTATTTGATAGTGGCCAATTTTCTGACGGCCGCGGCCATTATGTGTTACAAAAAGATGCGTAAGAAGAAGGAATATGTCAGCATTTGCGCCCTGGCTGTGGCTGACGGCATTCAAGGTGAGACTCATTGCCAGTCATATTTTCCAAGAGAGTGTAAATGAGTACGATCGATTTCAGGCATTGCATTCTTCTCGGGAGCAATCTATCGTATCCCGAAGATTCTGGAAGGAACCCATTTGATCAAAGTGAATACGTGGTACTGTTTATGGCGCTCGCCGGCACCCATATTTTTCCTGGCATTCCCCATTTCTGGTTATATGCTGTTGTTGGTCAGTGTTGATCGTTTCATTGCTGTGGCTTGGCCGTTCTTTTACTACTCAGTGACTGCCAAGTTCGCTTGGCGATTGGCCAGCGGATTCTACGCAGTATCCATCGGTAGTTTTGTGTTCTTGTTCATTTGCGGCCTCACTGCGTCAGACAAAGCCATGTGGCCAGCCTTGTGTATCGTGCGCGCAGCCATCAATAATCCCATCGGTCTGCAGTACTTTTTCTGGTCACGCATTCTACCGGCCGCAATCAGCGTAGTGCTGTACGTGATCATCCCAGTGCTGCACGCACGCCATGCGCGTAAGGTGCGAGCTGGTGCACAGGCGGCACCAGGCGATCGGAAGACCGCTCATGCCACTGCCGCTCAGGAGCAGCAGATGCGCAGACAACGTCGGGTTACCGTAACGCTCGGGTTGTCGGCGTGCGCCACGTTTTTGTTCATGATCGTACCATCGCTAGCACTGTCGCTGTCGGCAGTCATTTCACCTAAACAACTGCACAGCATAATTGGGCCAGCCTTGACGGTGGTCAGTAACTTGAACCCGATGTTCAACATTGTGCTGTACGTGACGCGACACGGCGACATGCGTAGGGCCATGTGGGCTGTGTTGACGTGCAAGAAACAGTTAGAAGAACCAGAAGGCAACATCACAGCGCAACAGGGCGCCTCAAAGCAGACAGCATAAAGCGCTCGGGCAAGTGGCATGTGTTTTATAAAAAGACCTAGCTCTTTTAGCCAGCAGTGCTTTTGCTGAAAATCTTGTTCGTGGTCTGTTGTGTTAAAAGTTGAGGCGATACGGCGGTATGAGTATGCGGGCTGTGTTCAAAGAACAAATACCAGAAGGTGATCTCCCAAACACGGCACTGAGCTCGGCTAATAAATGAGAGCCAGGGTTTTTTTAATCAGCGGTGGGTATTGTAACAAACTGCTGATCTTGAACCCACATGTACATGGACAACGATTCCAGATCATTTTGACAATCTTTGTCGCATACTTACCAGTACCACAATGTTTGAAAAGATCTCTTTGTATCGGGTTAATAACCCCCGATCCCGCTAATCTTGCATATTATTGCTTGTCATGGCTATACTACACTATGTTGTATTCTATATTCATATAATAACAATATAATGCATTTATAATAATAATGTACCATAAATTGTTCCTTCTACATACACGTGATTCGTGGCATTAAATTTGCTGCATGTTCGCACGCTTAAAAGGAGATATGCTTGAATGTTTTGGTTATGCCACACTACAAGAATTGTTTGTGCTGAATAGAAGCCCCATCAACAAACATTGGTTCATATGTACCTACATATACCAAGTTTGGCACTTTGAAACTCCCGATGAAAATGGAAGACCTCATGTTAGGTAGTAGTAGTGCGAATTAATTGCGTTGCACTCGACCGCGGCTTGGCGTCCGTTGCGAGAAGGTTGTCAGCTTCATGATGTACAAAGATCCGGAGTGTGCGCGCTGTGTATTGGCGTGCTGCAGCAAAATTCTAGGATTAATTTTTTACTAATTTAGTATGGTGTTCCGTAGATTCCATATGCTAACAGACTTTTCGACGAGCTGATGTTTCAACAGTCATACAGAGGGACAATGCCCTGTAGGTATGGTGCATGGTATACCAGCAGTCCGTGGTGATCCGTGGCACTTGATGAAAATTCTTGATAAAGCGAAGAATTCCATGAAGAGCTTCAGGAGATATAAACATAAACATCGTTAAATTTCATCTTCATGAGATGGGCGCACACGTTCAAATTTTGGTAGATTTACGGCCGTATTCGGACGACCTAATTTAGCAGCGTCGGCTCCTGTGCTGTATTGTGCGAATTTGCAAGCGTTAAAAACTCGGCACCGTTTTGTCGTTTTGGCGAAGTTTCGTTGAAAGTTGATTGATTTCTAGTTGGGGCCATTAGCTTTACCGTAAACGACCGAAAGCCAAATTCTACCATTCATAATCTAAGGCTGCATGTCGTGATGTCTCCTTGTGCTATTTGCAGCTACGTTTTCTCTTCAAATTAACCAGTAAAAAAGAACGAAAATGCTAAAGGCTCTAGGTTGCCCATTCTGTCAGTCAGCTGCTACTACTGGTCTGCAGAAATTTACCGCAGCACGCCAATACACACAGCGGTCCAATAGACTACGGATCTTCGTTTGTATCCGTGTGTATACTGTATTTACTGTGCATTTCCACCATGATCGGTTTAGTAAAGGTAATCTACGGCAGCATGCGACTCGATCTACCGTAACCAGCGAAATGTTTCGGCTGGCATATACAGTTCGCATGGACATCACACATACAGTACCGGGTGCAATTCTAGGTTGAAAGTTGAAGTCGCGTGCACACCCGTGCGAAACAGTGCAAAGTACAGCACGTGCACGCGAAGTTTTGCGCGTGCGCTACCTATGTTTTAGTACTTGGAAGTCGCGCGCACTTTCGCCTTTCAGGGTTACGGTAGGTCAAGGTCTCAAGCCCCGCAGACTGCCTTTACCTTGCATGACAGCGCTGTCGATGAAAAACAATCATAGTACAATTTTCACGTACCGAAAAGGCTAAATATATTGTGAGTCATCTGCTGCACTTTTTGAAGAACTGATGTCAGTAAACACGATTATCCCGA
The DNA here is from genome assembly GCA_030248065.1 of Rhynchonema sp. JSB1_4. Lineage (NCBI taxonomy): Eukaryota > Metazoa > Nematoda > Chromadorea > Monhysterida > Xyalidae > Rhynchonema > Rhynchonema sp. JSB1_4. Next base: position 10,510 of record JASAMV010006798.1, read on the forward strand.
TTTCATTGCTATGATATCGTCGTACTGTATTACTGTGGATGTACAGTATATGAGACAGTGTTGTTCAACCCAATCATAACTTGTCTGTGTGTATGAAGCGTTGCATAAAAATAACTTGAAAATGAGCAACTGGCTATGTCACGGTCATGAACGCAATCAACCAGGCTACTGGATAAAAAGCATAGCAACACGGATCGTCAATTGAGGTTACTGTAGCATGTCATACATAGACATGCATTACACGTGCGACAGACAATGCAAGGCATTGTACACGGGGCTCTGGTCTACACTCTAAAGCACGTTCCAGCAGGCACTACACCACATATCATATTCTCTGAGATCCACCACATTGATTTCGTGCTAGGGGAATACTTCAACCAGGTGTTGAAAAAATTCTGAACCAGAGGCAAATCCCAACCGTGATGTGTGCGAGAAAGAGAGCAAATGCATTCGAATAGCCGAATAGCAGTTCGACCAAATATTGTGGTAACTATGGTAACGTTTGAAAGGACATGAAACAGAGAAGGCTATGCATCTTTCTCGATGCTGGTGTGGTGATACTGTACCTGTGTTGCGAAGAGCTTGTTCGTTCCCAATCCAATAAGCGAAGACCGTAAAAACATAGCGCAGGTACCTATTGCACATCCTCTGAATCTAAACATACAATCTGGCTGTTGGCAAGTGAAATCTTGCAACAGGATTAGCAAAGAAGACGCCGTGAAGCCCAAGTAGAATACTACCTGATAGGTTCTTTATTGCTGTGAGGTCCACGAATCAGTGATACTGATCAGCGCTCCGGGACAGATTTCTACACTGGCTCGATATCATGGTAAGCGAATTTTTCTGCTGAGAAGTTTATCGGTTCAAATCACTAATTTTCCTTTCTAGAATTCTTCGAGGGCTCACAACGATTATGGTTTCCGACCCGACACAGGGCCTGATGGCCTGTCATCTGACGACAAGATTCGCTTGGTGACGTACGGATTCTATTTTTTTCAAGGTGGAACACAATGCTCACTTTCAAATAGCGAGCAATTGTCGAGAAAACTAATATCTTCAGGCATTTATATGATGGCGGCCAGCTTTCTGACGGGTGTCGCGATCATGTACTACAAAAAGATGCGCCAGAAAAAGGAGTACGTCGCCATTTGCGCGCTGTCAGTAGCTGACGGCATTCAAGGTTGGTGTCAAGATTGAAATGTTTCTCAGATCTGTTACTGATTTGGAACACGATGTTTGTCTTTTAGGTATTGCGTTCTTCTCACTCGCGGTCTATTGCATCCAGAAAATTCTGGCCGGCACGCATTTAATCAAGGTGACAAGTTGGCATTGTTTGTGGTACTCGACAGCACCTATATTTTTCTTGGCATTTCCCATTTCCGGTTACATGTTGATGTTGGTTAGTGTCGATCGTTTCATTGCTGTTGCTTGGCCGTTCTTTTACTATTCACAGACGACCAAGTTCGCCTGGCGTCTGGCCAACGGATTCTACGCAGTATCCGTTGCTAGTTTTGTATTCTTGTTTATTTGTGGTCTCACAGCGTCAGATGTGGTCGCATGGCCGGCCATGTGTCTGCCGCGTGCGGCCATTGGTAATCCCATCGGTCTGCAGTACTTTTTCTGGTCACGCATTCTGCCAGCAGCGATTAGTGTAGTGCTGTATGCCATAATCCCGGTGTTGCATGCGCGTCATGTGCGTCAGGTGCAAGCAAGTGCACAGACGGCAGCAGGCGGGCACAAAGGCACTCAGAGCGCGGCCATGCACGAGCAGCACATGCACAGGCAACGTCGCATCACCATAACCCTCGGGTTGTCGGCATGTGCCACGTTCTTGTTCATGATTCTGCCATCTTTGGGCCTATCATGGTCGGCAGTCAATTTGTCCAAGCCAGTGCACAACATAGTCGGACCAGCGCTGGCGGTGATCTCCAACTTCAACCCTATGTTCAACATTGTGTTGTACGTTGTACGACATGGCGATATGCGTAGGGCCATGTGGGCTGTGTTGACGTGCAAGAAACAGTTACCAGAAGGCAACGCTACAAGTGTAGTGAAGGTCTCAACGCAACAGGGGCCCTCAAAGCAGACCGCATAGAGCGGTCGGGCAGTGGACAAAACACACAGCTTTTCTGTTTTCAGTGAACGGTACGGCACGTATGTAGTAAACGAACTTTTGAAGACTCCTTTGTTGGTTGTTTCTTTGACAGATTGTTCCTCGATATTTTTTGAAAATCTTTCTTGCGTGCTTATCTTTGTCCTCGTATGTGTTCGGTGCATGTTTTGTTTCGGCATCTATTCCCTGATGTGTTTTGATTTGTCTTTATCTTCATCACGTGCAGTACAGTAACCTACAAGAGGAAGTCGCTGCAGCTAGCGAAAGCGAGATGCTATGCTTGGCATTGTCATTTGGCGCAAATTGACATTTCACATCACACTATTCTCGGTCAATTCAGGCTTCATCTGACCCTGGAACATGTCGCCAAAATATTGCACCGTTATTCATTTTTGCACGTAACATGATCCCATACACGTTGGGCTTCAAAGTGTAATCCTAATACAATTGCCAACTGAGTCAACATTTTATTGTTATTTTATTCATTTTGTTGCCTGTCGAGAATCTTGCAGCAGACAAATGTGATTCAACTGACTTTGTTTGTTAGTCGGCGGGTGTACTTATGTGCGATCGTTGTGCGTCTATCCTATGAGAACACTATCTAACTTTATTATGGTGTCTAATAAAAAAATGTTGTATCGGATGTTATGCGGTGTCTAAAAATACCAAAAAAACGTGTTTTGCTGCATTAAAACGACCACCAAACATGGCACTAAATCAAATGAACCATGCTGTCAATTTCACCTCGGCTGCCACGTTACTGCAACCAGGGTTGAAGAAATTTAAAAAATGGAATTTTTCCAACCTTGATGGCAGTAAACGACCCGTGTTCTGTCAACAACTCAGGTACTGCAAGACAGGGTGAGCCAAAGAATAGCTCGTTGTGAACCTCTGGATACTAAATCTCCCTCGCACCGCAATAAACGACAGTTAGGTCACCGATTATCTAGTGATACCAACCAATACACTGTGACCATTCTTGATGGTGACCAAAAACGAGTTCAATTCACGATGAAATGAAACAGAGTACAAAATAAACTGCAAAATGTACCTGTACGTCCTCCAACAAATAACACCCAATTCGGCAGAGTCGCCAACACGGCGTGCACTCGGCGTCCGCAAGCACACAAGTTGAACGACAGAATAAGTGATAAATGAACGAAGGCACGTGCGCATCGATGATGAGCGGCAGCATTTCGTACGATCGCAGCACGCGTTTCACCATGCGACCAGTGCGCGCGTGCGAACCACGAACCTGCAACAACTGGCTGATGTTTCGTTTTCAGTGAATTGTGTGTGCGTCATTAGTTATAATTGATAAAGCATCCAAAACGTCGTCCTTATATGAATTATGCACTAATTTCTACATTTCTTTTGCTGGTTTCCACATGCTTTCGTTGGCCCACTGTTCACCAGGTCACCGCCGTCGTCAATACAAAATGCACCAGATACAGCACAATAAATGAACAAAACAGCCTATTATTGATCAAGAACACAAAATACGGATAAAAAAATTAGATAAAACCCGTTCGTGTGAGCACCTTGGCAACATAGAGCAGCACTTGTTTCAACAGGCCAGTGCTCACAAACAGTGGGTGCATGTCGGTGCAATGCGTCATACACGAAACGATGTGCAGGTAGTAGTCCAATTGGGTGAGTTCGGGGTGCGATGATTGCTTGCGATTCGTATTCTCCGCGGGACCGACGTCATTCTTGAAACGTTAAAACAACATAGTTGAAGATTTTTTCGGGTGTGATAAATTCAGTGTACTTGGTGATCAGACCCATTTTGATCAGCGTTGTTTTTCAAATTATTTTGAGATGTCCATCCCGATTGCATACGACCAGCACAAAGGTTGCTTGACATTGCACAGCAGCGACCATCAACTCTGGCCATCGCTTAACATAATTTAAAAAAAAACAATAACAACCATAAAAAAACTCACAATACTAGTGTCCAAATCATCCTCGACGGATGAAACGCTGCCAAATGATCGGACGGAAGATTGCGCCGGACTCCATGACGGACCGGGGCTCATTCCAGCCCGTGGACTAGGCGGTGGACTCACACTACTGCCAAGCGACAGTGGGTTGGTGAAATCCTGCAGCACAACGGCCAAGTTGAAGATTACCGGTGAGATGAACAGGACTGAAAAGTTCACCTTGCACAACGGCACGTCCATTTTCTCTTCCATTGTGTTTGACGATTGTGGTTGCTGATTATCGCGCACCAGTCGTTCGATTTCTTGATAGCTGGGGCTGTCGGAGGACCTGGTCGTGTTACACAAAAGTAAATCAAATAGAATCGTCAAACAACACAAGATTTATGCAAAAAAACGCCAAACCGTTCGGCGGGTCCTTCACAGACGCTGCCGAGAAGCTGAACGACAATTTCCAATATTTTTCGCACCACAGTCAAATATTGCGTCTCCTTGGCCAGATAAGACAATCCTGAAATCCAAAACTTTCCATTAGGCTGCTAATCGGAAAGATCATATCATTCAGATATGCGGCGCAGACTTCATATCAAACAAACGATCTTAACCTGAACTGAACAGTGCGCTGAAGCAAAATAAACCCGATCACTAACCGGACTGATCGAATTGAAATTGTCGGAATGTGAGTCCAAGCAAAGAAAGAGAACCCTCAGTGTCGTAATAAGCCGGATACACAGCATTTGACAACTTCTCTTCCGACTTTGCTGTCATCGCCTGCGCGGCCACTACGCTGCTCATCAGGAACTCAACCTGGAACATGAAACCATCATTTTTTTAGCTTGTGAGCAGCACTGATGTTTTACTTGAGCAATAAGATCTGCTCGAGGTCCTTTTTGGAGGTCAATTGGCCAGAGGTGTTCGCACCGACGAGGCCTGGCACCCCGGCCGTCAGTGAAAGCAGGCCGAAACGGGCAAAACTCGTGGTGTTGCATTATTGGTTAGATGAAAAGTGCGAAACTTGGCACCGAAATGTCAATTTAAGGCCTGCAAACATGTAAAAAGCCGACTGTGGCAGAATGATTAAAGTTACGCAGATTTTAGCACAATTTTTGCCCATTTTAAGATTGCCAATTTTACCTCTAGACCAATAATAAAATGAAATATTTTTCCTTTGCATTTCAAATAATAATGTTATGGATAAATGTAGTTTTGTAAAACCAATTTTGTTAGTACCCCTAGCGCAGAAAACCACAAAAAACCCCCAGCTAAATTCCCGGCTAGAACTAAGCACATCACTACCCGCAAAAACTGACAAAAATTTACAACCACCGCACCAGATCGTTCAACAAATGCGTCTCCCTCAACAACTGTCTGCCAAAGGCGTCATACGCGAACCATTGCGCACAATCGATCAACCATCTGCTCGTCAATCGTTCGCTGCGCGGCAGATCTCGAATTCGTTGCAACAATTGTTGATGTGCATAGGCGCTGCGCATCTCGAACGAATGCTGGCACGTTTTCGTGAACAGACTGCGCGCGTCCACTGCAATTGCTCTCGCATGACGGTCTCATGAAACGCATCAATGATCAACGCTTGATGAAACGCTAACGATAATGGTCGCCCTGGGGCAAGTGTTTTCTACTCAAAGGTGCCATGGCACCGGGAAATTGAAATCTGGCATCTAATTTTTTTCAGTTTATGTGCTAGTGGCACGTAAAATTTATGCTTCTTTAGTGGTCTTAGCTTCGATTTAGGTGCCAGAATGCCTTCTTGGTACCTAAAAATAGGAGAGTTAGGTGCCACGGCACCTGGGTCTGATGTGAAACAAAAACCCTGGCCCTAGGATGAGGGAAGGGCAATTTTTTTGTGGAGTTGGAACTCCAAGGCGAAAGCTGCTTCACGGGGCGTATGTGTCGGCGAACAATTTACGCTGGTCGCAACTGCTTGCCAACGTTCAGTCGCAAAACACTGCGAAACAAAATTTTGTCTCCGTTTGGTTTGGTGTAGTCTAATGGTGGTCACAGATGTGTTACTTCAGATTCGATGCAAGTCCCAGAGACCAAACTGATTTTGTCAATAGGAAGCCATTCAAACCGTACATACATGCAACGAAACAGTAATCCTCAAATACGATCGGTTCAGTGGTGAATGCTTGCTCGATCAGCACTTCAGCACAGCCCTGGACTGCGGCCATTTGCCTGGCACAAATAACGGGCTCATCACACAGCAGATGATAGAGCATCAACCCGGCATTGATCTCCTCCGCTTGCCGATGACGTCCATCAACTTTTATCCTCGTGCTGTTGTAGGACGCTCCGGCTCGTTTCACGAACACGTGCGTGAGCGCACTGGCAACGTCGCACGCTGAAATATCGGTGGGGCATGATTAGCTGGGGCACCTTTTTTTCTGAGAATTCGGATGAAAAAAGACGATTAGGAGACATTTTCTGAAAGCGACATACCAAATAGCGAAGCCAATATCTGTTTCTTCATTGCCGTGTACGCCTTCAACTCAGCCTGATAATCCGTCCATTTATGCTTGTAAATGTGATGACAGATCGACTGAATGACACGCACGGCCAATTGTAGCAGTTTCGTTTCGGTCTCGTATTTGGCGTCGGTCAGTAATGTGCAAATGGATCGAACAATTAAATGATTAGAGTGCTGCAAATTAGAACAACGTTGTTTTCTCCTCGAATTTGATAAGATCACACACACCACATGCACAATACTACCAATCTACGCCCTGACGCTCAAGTGAAAATTGCGAATGCCAGTGGCTGGGTTAATAAAATTGTGAAACATTGTCAAAGTGTCCGTTGCCCGACACATTGATGTGTAAACAGTACACACGGGCGATATTTGGCCGATGTTTCACATTAGGGTGAGTCATGCGTACGAAAGTATTCTACCGGTTACCCGCATTCCGTGCTCTCAAACTATGAGAGTGAAACGAAAGAATTGAACCCGAACTCAACAAATAACTTACCGTAATCAAAGCCAGCGTCAGTTCCACATTACCGATTGTGAGGTTGGCAGCCAATCGACACGCCGCCTGTCGGGCACGAACATCGATCAACTCCATTCGGGTGGAGGAAGATGCGGATAGCACCGAGTCTAAAGGAAAATGAAAGCAAAGAGAAAATGAAAGAAAACAATAGATCTGAATACGACAATAAAACAACACCACCATGAAATTACCTAGAACTAGATAAACTTTTCGATTTTTTGCCAAAACAGCCGCTTGTCGACAGCAATGACAACAATTAGCAATGAGGGATAGTGACTCATAGATGGGGTCACACCATCGCGTGTCAGTGCCCTTTTCAGTGGCTGATTTTGCACCCAACGCTGACGTGACCAGTTGCTGTGTGCTCGTCTGAAAGACAAAGCTAGCATTCAGCAAAGTGAATCAATGTACAGTCTACCATTTTTATAATGATCAAGTTTGTTGTATTGGTCTCCAACGACGCATAAAACCATGCAGGTAAATTAGGTAGTGAAGCAAGCATAGCATAATGAACGGTTCGCTCCTCATTCTGCCGCTGCTAGCTGTTGTTGTATTGTAAGTTTTTAATTTCGTTGCCTCAAGAAATTAGAAACTTACTATAGCTGTGGGCCGCGGCACCGAAATTGAGCATCGACCTTTGCACAAACCCAAAAAGTTTTAACTTGTGGATGGTTCTTCTTGTTCTTTTGTCTACTTTAACGTAACTGTAACTTTAATGTAATTGTCTAGTTTGATTTACCCTCTATTTTGTTAAACTATTTGTCTACTTTGAATTTATTTCTGATTCAGTCCAGGCGGCCAGTTGCTTTGATAAAGGACACCGGGCACGACACTTTCGTTATGGCTGCACTTTATGGCGAAGGAAAATGCCAGGAAAGTCCCAACATTATGGTGAATGCAGAGTGCATCACAAATGAAGGCAAAGTTCCAAACAACAACAGTCACCAACCAGCAGCCCATCATAATCCTCCGACTCAACAAATCGTCCAATTTGACCCTGGTCATCACCCAATCTGGCACGCAATGTTTGCACATGTTTGGTGTACGCCTCGGGTTGTTGAACTGCTTGTTCCCAAATTGCGGGGTTGGATTTGATCGAATGTTGGTTCGGCTGCTCCTTTGCGCGCCTTTTACGTCCTGAACCGCTGGCACCAGTTGCCATGGGTGAGCGGTACCTCGGTGACAAAAAGCTGAAAGGTGATAAAAATTGTGGATTGGACGTGCAGAAATCAAACAAAATTAACAGAGCAAGACGTGTTCCAATCAAGGAAAGCAAATACCAAACACGAGCCCGATTTCGAAGGTGGTGTGGACTCAAAACGAATAGAAAGAGAAAATCATCATGCTCCACTTTTGTATTCTTCAACGTGTACTTTCCCAATCAGCAGCCACGTCAGAATGTGTTCCAATCAAGGTACAGAACACAGCGCAGCACACGCAAAACAACAACAGACAAAATGTGGCAAAACATGGATTGACATTTATCAAAATGCTATTATGCCACTTCATTAATCGCAAAAGAAGCATCGAAAAAAACGCGAAACAAGACAGACAATAACATTCGAAGATAATTGTTGTAAACCGGATATCATTGATTTTCACCTCAGTTAACCAAAACGAACACTGTGATATGAAATAAGAAACAGACAAAGAGCAACACGATCTCATTTCATTTCACAACAATCTCTTTCTGCACTCGCGCGTGCCACAATAGCAGTTGATCTTGGTCGGTTGCGACCAATTGATCTCATAACCATAGTTCCAGCACAGTTCCTCTCCGGCCTGAGATGGATAAGAAAGCACAAATCAGTCATTTCTTCTAACTTAGTTGTTTTTGATAGCATTGTCGTGTGATTACAAACAACAACGCATACAGGCAACTCGAGACATTGCTGTGCAGGTCCGGAATTTACAGCGAAACGCGCTCGGTTACAAAGTGAAACACCCCAAGGCCTTAGTAAATTTATAAATTCGCTGCCGTACAATAAGATGCGCCCCATAGTTAATGTCAAATTCTAAACCCGAAGGCTCATCACGCGCAGATCTGACACATTGCGCATAGCTGCCTGGCTGGCTGAACGTGCGCTGTTGCCCGAATGTTTCAAAAAGTTGATTTTTGGTTTCAGACATGGGCAATACATTATGGGGCTTATTTTATTGCACGGCAGCGAATTTGGAAATTTAGTAAACCACAGCAGCCAGCCATATAAGAAACCATCGACAAAAATGCGCACAACATAGAGAAGTGCGAATTATTGAGAGAAACTAAACTGACCGAAATAAACCGTTTGGCGAAGAACGCTATCCAGGGCAGTCGCAGATCGTGCGTGTCAACGAGCACATTTTGGACGAAAAGATTCGGCTCACACGAATGGTTGTAGAATCGGCCGATGTTGCCTGATACATAAAGGTGAGAGACGATTTTTGGAGATGCGATTGCATGGAGACGAACGAAAAAAAACGATGGACATAAATATTGTGAGGCTGTCATGCCAGGTTCCGTTTTCGTATGGCCACGGTTGCATCATAACTAATGAGAAGTTGATGCAATTTCGAGTAGGAAAAGTGGAAGGTATCATCTCGCTAGAGATCACCAGCATCTATTTGTGTTTCGCAAAACATTTTTGTCTGTAGCTATAGAGCCACCTTCAGCGTTCGATCAAACAACGAGGCCTTGGCATGGTGCAAAATGCTTTGCGAAAGCTACCAATAATTTTAGGCACTGGTGAAGAATTCAATTTAGATTGATTTGGATTGAGCGAGAATAAATACGGAATCAGGCTGCAATTTTCATAAATTCTCATTTGGTCATTGCGTGATCAATATTCAAATTAACCAAATCCAAGCAAAAAGTGTTTACCAACCTTTCACTCTCGCATCAAGCGTGAATCCAAAAACTGATTCGGCATCAAACTCCTGGTCAGTTTGCGGCACGCCAGCGAACCATTTGTAGAAATTGAAACGACGTTTCGGTTTATTCGGATCGTCCGATTGTTTTGATGAGACACCTGCGAATAATGACAAACTTGGTGATCGGAACAGCATGTATATGTGTACCGGAGCAGCCTTTGTCCCTTGTGAAACGAGCAGTGTTCGAACGGGATCCCGATCCCGATCCCGATCCCGGGATCCCGGGCCCTTTTTCTGATCCCGATCCCGATCCCGATCCCGGCATTTTGAAAAAGACAATCCCGATCCCGATCCCGATCCCGCCCAAAAAAGTACCGGGATCGGGATTAAGTTTTGAGGACAAAAAGTAAAAAATTATGCAATTATAATTCACCAAGCTATTGTAAAAGCGCGGCCATGCAAACGCGGGCGCGGGTAGCGGGTCAGAAAAATACTCTATATGTCCAACAACCGCCCCGTGTTTGCATGCCGCACTTGCGGGTCGCGGATTGCGGGTCACTTGAAACATTTGTTTGGCTGCAACACACAAAAATTAACCAATCCGCGTCCAGCCAACGTCGCAGACTGCCGTAGCACAGCGCTGATTGGTTCATTTTTGTGTGTGATAGCTAAATAAATGTTTCAAGTGACCCGCAAACCGCCACCCGCAAGTGCGGCCATGCAAACGCGGGGCGGTCATTGGACATAGAATTATTGCTGACCCGCGGCCCACAATCGTGTTTGCGTGGCCGCGCCCCTAAGAGGTGCTATACGGCTGATTCCAAGCGTGATGAAACCGCAAGCACCACCACTCGCGAACAAGTCGAGCTAGAACTGAACGGTTACACAAAGTTGCATCGAACGAAGGGACTCAGTTTCGAGGAAATGTTGTCATGGTGGGCAACAAATGATACAGAGTTTCCGCGACTGGCACGTCTAGCTTCCAAATATCTAAGCACTCCGCTTACGAGCGTGCCTTCTGAACAGCTCTTTTTCAGTGCAGCTGATTTGTTTGATGGCAAAAGATACTGCTTGAAACCAGAAAATGGTGAAATGCCTGTCTTTTTGTCAAAGGCTTTGCCATTGATCGACTACAATTATGATCTTTGAACTTATCCGTCATCAGCTATTCTCGATTTTCAATCGGCTTTAATCACTATTCCGGGTGTTTATCCATGTGTGATAAACATGTTTCATGGTTGTCTGTGACATTAACGTGCATCTTATCCCCACCGAAACGAGGCAACTTCCATGTCTACTTATTGTTCGTCCTTTACTGGTAAACCAGTGCCGGCCAACGTAAAATGTTTTTGGTTTAAATTAAAAGGCATATTAAGTAAAACTCGATCGATCATTCACAAAACCTCTTTTTCCAAAAGCAAAAAACACAATTACCACACTAACCAGCCATCGACGGTATGTTCGAGCTGGACGCCGAGTGACTGCCGAAATCTTCTAAAAATTAAATAAAACTGTGAAAATGTCGCCAGTGTTCAGTAATATTTTCTCAAAAATTGTCACCAACCAGAAATCGGTGCATTTTGTGCGTCTGCTATTTTCTGTCGTGCCGCCTCCCTGGCCCGACGCGATCGCCCCCGTCCACCGCTATCCTCATTCTCAGAATCACTATCCTGAACGATTAGCTGTTTGAAAAGCAGGTTGACATAATTAAGTGGTGTATGAGATTACAATGGTTGTGATCGAGCATATTTCGAAATATACTGAAGCCACTAATTTTCACCAACTTTTTCATGCTGGTCGAAAGTTGGCCGTCGAAAACCCCGAAAAAAACCCGAAACGGAAAACCCCGAAAAAAGCCCGAAATTCAGTGCGATCAGTAAAATTAAAAAAAAACAAGTGGTAGCAGCATCCTGCGAAGTAAGGGACTCTGCCTTGCCTGGTACAGCGCCGGTATTCCGACTTGAAACAGTTCAATGCCCGGTCCACAGAAACCGAATTGTTCAAAAGAGAAAATCATTCATTTCAGACGAGGACAAAGAAACGATTTTCTCTTTCGGCACGTATAGGTATAGGTAATACGGCTTCCACGGACCGGGATCCGATGCCCACGAAAAGACTTTCTTCATGGGACCAAGGCAAGAGCGAACATGGGTGATCGCACTGTTCGGGGGGACCAGAAACGAACGACAATGATTCCAAAAAACCTGTTTAACATCGAATTCATAATTCGAATCAACATCATCGTCCTCCGATCCCATCGAATTCTGTCGATACGTTCGATCTTTGGCTCGACTCGCTGGCGGGTCACCGTTATCTGAGCTGTTGTCATCGGATGCCGCGCTGAAATTTTAATACTGGCATCGTTAGAAGGAGCGATTTCGCGAGCGTGATGTGGATTTGCGGATTCGTTTCCGTGCTCTGCGACTCTCTTCTGTAAGATGAGTACCTATTCATATCCGCAGTGAATGTAACACTGTCTGACGACGTTGCCGAAAGGTTTACGCCACATTTTTAAAATTTGCGTAAACACAAGTCTGCCCTCGCTGTAGTGATCGGTCAAATAGCAAACCCAGCGACATAACCGAGGTTTGTCGAAAACAACTGCAATCATCGCACTTACTACCCCATAAAATGAGGCGAGCAGCGGAAAGTCCCTGGTCACAGACCGAGGGTAGGCACCAGACTGATTCTCGTCGGAAATCCTAAAAAAACGAAACATCCCAAACCAACTTTGACGCATCATTACTGCCTGCCTCCATGCCAATCGCCTCGTCATAGTCATCAGTGTCAATACCCAGCATTTCCTTCTCGTTATCGGCCACTTCCAATAAATCCAGATCCGCGTAATACGCATCGAAATCATCGCCCCCTTTCTCCACGTTCGCTTCCTGATTCAGGGAAAGCAGCGTTTCAGATTTCTCTAAAGCTCAAATTTTTTAATATGAAATATGAGGTTCATGTACCTGATTAGTCAGCACGGCACCAGCATAAGTGCTGATAAAATGCCCCGGAGGTACATCAACCAGCACACGCACACCCCAGCCTTTGTGTTCGGTTTTGAAGAGCTGTAAAATGAAATTTACTTGCAAAAAGTCAAATCTCAAGAAATATTCGAAATCACAAAATTTTCCACCTCCAACGGCACTTTCACGTCGTGCTGCACCACTCGATTCACACAGCGCGTGCGAGAACAGCCGCATTTGTCGTTGCATTCGTAAATACCGCCCATGATGCCGCCTTGATAGATAAGGGGTGATACTGTTTCAATCTCAGACCAGGACAATTCAAAGTTACAAAACCCACCTTGTAACATCAGGGCCCTGTTCGTGTATCCGGTGAGTTTTTCGTCCGGCCTGAGACTGGGATGCAGGCGTTGGATTGATGTGGCTGACAACTGTTGACAAGCGCATTTCGATGCGTCGGCGCAGTCATCTGAAGTAGATTGCACACGTGGATCTATTGAGCGTATTTATCTCACTGGAATACCATTTGATGATGGTGAGAGTCATTGAAAAACGTCAGCTTGATCTGGGTGTCGAATAACTACTTTTCATGAAACATAAGGGCTCGTACAGATAGGCCCGAAACCCGAACATACGAAAGATTTTAAATCGTATTTATGCAGCATATACCGCCCAGAATACAGCCTAAAATGTTTCGTATGTTCGGGTTTCGGGTCTACCTGGGCGAGCCCTCACAAAAGTACCGGTCGGTTCTGGGGCCGGCTTTCTTGGCTGATGTTAAAGCGACCAACAACTGCACAAGAATTTATCGTTGTCACAGTCAAAATTGGCCCACTGGTCTGTTTGCAAGAAGTCCCTACCCCCTAACCATCACAATCACACCCAGCACAGAATCCGGCGTCCGCATTCTTCGACATAAACCCAGCAGCGGTGTCCAATTCAGTGCCACTTTTAGCGAATCGTCTCGCGATGTACTGTACACGCGGCGGTGCCTCGTCGTCACACATGTTGGTCACGGGGATGCGGATGGCGCGCTCGTTGCCCGTGCTGTAATATATAAATATATAGTGATATTGATCTCATGTGATGTAGCATAGCACATGCTATACTTATAGGACTCCCGATTCAATCCACATGTGTAAAGGCAAACTACACCAACACGAGCCCGATTTCGAAGGTGGTGTGTTTTCAAAACGAATTGAAAGAGAAAATCATCTTGCTCCACTTTGTATTCTTTAACGTGTAATATTTCCCAAATCAGCAGCCACGTATGAATGTTTCACAATTCTGCCAGCTACAAAATCGGGCTCGTGTTGGCGTAGTTTGTCTATATGCATGGGGCGCGGAACAAAGCAATCGATGGGATTGATCGGAATTGACATGTGATGAAAAAACCACACTCTCTGATAATTGCGCGCCTGACGACTGCAGTGTACAGCTGTCCGCGAGCAGTACGAAAACGTAAACATGCGCATTTCAGGATTTTAGCCCCGAATCATTTAATCTGAAATGACACCCCAGCTGCGCAATACGCACCTGAAATCCTCCATAACTGGTTTCTTCTTCGCCTGCGCTCTGAGACAAGGGCGTACTTTCGTATGGAATGTGAATAGATCAATGGTCAACAGACTGTTAGTGATACGCAGATATTCAACGATGTCAGCCTCTTTGCGAAGACGTTTGCCTGGAAATTAAAGGAAAAAATGGAAATATCTGGGAGAAAATATCTGAGAAAAACAACCAACCACAAGGCGCCACGTAATGCACTAGTTGGCGTGTGATTTTCGACTTTCGATTACCGACTTGTTTTATGCGCATATGTTCGGTGACCTGCATGAGAAAATAACGGAATCGAATAAAAACAACATAAATCAAGCACCAGCGTATCAGCAATTTGTATGTTTTTTGCGCAAATTATGTTCATTCACAACCACAGCTGACTAAATCGAAGCCTAGTAATGCAGATTTGAAACACAACCAAGCCTGGCAAATTCACCCATGCAAAACAAAACGTTTTTGGAATTTAAAACCACGAGAACGAGGCGGACAACAAAAAAATTGGGATTTCCCTGAATCAAGGAGATCGACGACAGAAATTATATTGTAACGCTGACCTTTCTCGCCCAGCCCGACAACAACGGTCGCATGAACGGACTGAACTGCGGGCGTTGCGCAATGGCGGGCATCTGCACAAAGCGTGTTGAAAAAAAACGACAATTACAATCCAGAATTACTTATTATGAAAGCGAAAACCGACGAATAACCGCACCTTGGACGGCTGACATTCACTACTGCACGTGTGCGGCACGTACGCACGTGGTTTGGGGGCATTCTTCGGCACGGATTCCTCCAGAAAATCGTATTGATCCTGAAGTAAACGGATGTTTTCAAAAACAAATCAGATGCCAGATAATCTGACACAATAAAATCCAATGCAGTAACAATCCAATTCGTACCACACGCTAAAAATACCGAAAATAATCGTACCTTGGTTCGATCGACAATCTCCTTCTTCATCTGTTCACTGCCATTCCCGCCAGGCGTCGCTGTGCGCGATCCGCCCCTCGTGTGTCGTACGTCCAGATCAAACATTTGCAGACGTTCGGCTGAATGCGAATGAAACATTGTTTGTTTGT
Organism: Rhynchonema sp. JSB1_4; assembly: GCA_030248065.1. Classification (NCBI taxonomy): domain Eukaryota; kingdom Metazoa; phylum Nematoda; class Chromadorea; order Monhysterida; family Xyalidae; genus Rhynchonema; species Rhynchonema sp. JSB1_4. The sequence goes on from JASAMV010006798.1 coordinate 26,020, forward strand.
ATGAATGATTCTGATAGGAATCCGACTTTAATTGATGTCTCTGGTTTCGTTTATTACACAGGATGAGCAATTCACAGAGCGCAATCTAACTCTGTGACAGGAGAGCCGGTCCCATAGGCCATAACAGCGGAGAGCGCTGCTTATCGTATCCAGGCTAAAGCTCCCTTCGCAACGATGGGTGTAAAACGCTTTTGATCCCGCCCAAACAGCCCACACAGTGTGTGAGAGTGTGACAACACGTAATACAATTAATGCTCATTTTGATTAAAAGTGAAAAGCGACAAAAATTAAAAACCAACCGGCAGTGAACGACTTCTTTTTGGCCGTCTGTTTCTGTCTGCTATTTGCATTCTGTGAGAGTGCGCTCATTTGGTTGTTGAGCGACAGGGATGGGGTCGAGGCCATTTCGACGTGATGCCTAATCGTGGGACGACGACGCGCGTGCGTGCTGAAAAAAAGGTACAAACTCTGCATAAATAGTTGTCGTGAAGCATCAGGCTATCGAACAAAAAAAGCTGTGTGACGAATGTTTCATCTAAAGAACAACTGTTTATCTTCCTCGCACCCGTATATGGGGAATCAATTTGGCACCGAGAGTTCGAGTTGTAAAGCAGAAATGAAACGGGTGAACCAAACTGTCTTCCCCTGTATATTTTCATTATGGACAGGGTGGCAATGTAACACAATATCACCCTTCGTCCGACAAAATTAGCGATTCTAGACTACAAAAGTGCACCAAAACATTGCAACAAACTCACGCGTTCGCGTTCTGTCGCTCATGCACCACAGCAAGGATCTTGAATCTCGCCACATCACCCCTATACAACCATTCATTCAACGTCAATGTTGGATAGTACATTTTGACCATGTGACAATCGACCTCAACAACCATTGCTTGCATCCATTGACCATTGCGACGAACCTGCAGGCGCGTAGCTCAATCGGTTAGATGACTGTTGGGCGTGAAAAGCAACAAGGTTCGAAACCGAAACTTACACACAACTGTTTGCCCACACGACTCTGCACCAATGGCAGTTCGGGATATTTTTCGAGATATTCTTGCATTGACTGTTTCAGTCCAGGTGCACCTGTCAGATTTGAACAATGCGCATTGTGCAACGACCCAGCCAACAAAACAATGGCAACAACAACAACCTGTCGGTGGTTCGGGGATCTGACGCCAACCCTCGCGTGGCACGATCATCAAACGAACATTGTATTGTTGATGCAGATGGGCGAAAACGCTTGACGTGCACACGTAGCTGAAAGAGTTTGCAAATTTGACTAAATTCTCCATTTCAAAAACACTACATTTTTGACAAAGCCAGCAAAGACAAAGACGAAACATACCGTTTCGAGCCGTTGTCAAAAAAGATGAGATAACGATACATGTTGTTGTTGGCGGCTTTCTGCGCGATGGTGCCAGAATACCTGAAAGTGAATGCAGCTTATAATATTTTTAATCACATCGATCGATAAAACAAAAAATGTTCCATCCAACCATCCATAATTCTCCGTCCTATCCTTATCCTCCAACTTGGCGACCACCCTAAATCCCTCCTCCATCCGATAGGTCACAAGTGCACTTGAGGCGACGTGCGCTGCTTTGACGCGTCGCGGATAGTTCACTGTCCACTCGCCGCTAGCCGAGATGGCGCGCACTTCGAAAACATTGTCGATCTGGAAATCGAGAGCAAACGTTTTGCTGATTTGGCAGTGCCAGTTTTGCATGCACCATTTGCATAACACACCTGAAGCTGTAAATGGTCACGAAAAATGAACCCCAAGGGAAAGTGGGGCTTGGGCAACCCACAGTGTGTTATAATTTTCTTGGGTTCTGGTCATCGTGGACTAAGGCGTCAAGTTTGGGGGCCCAAGCCAAAGTTTACCGCAAAACAACATGATGATACACTTTAAACGTCGGTAACCTACGCGCAGAAGCGCAAAGCACATAAGTGAGATCACATCTCGCTTGACGCGAAAATCAGACAAGGCAAAAACAAACTTTATCCACCCCACCACCACCCACCGGTCTGTCCGCCTTTTCCGCGCCAATACATTCACACAAATGGTATCGAGTGGTCTGTTTCGGCTCCAAACACACATAACACCGCTGGCCCTTCACCACCGACGGGATGGGCATGTCTGGTGTCCAGGTGGTCAGGAGGCGGCCAGGTGTACCGCCCTGGGATGCCAGCAGTTGATTGACGGCAAGGTTGTCGTAGTCGATTGCTGCAATTGTAGGGTGCGCATCAATCTTGGTGTTAGGTCGGCCCGGATCTGGGATAATCACGTGACCCGAGAATACTTCGCGATTCACAGACGCGACAAATTTCGGGAAGCGTGAAACGTCGGTTTTAGCAGTCTAGAACCGGGATGGGAACAGCGTTCTGGTCGAACTCAGTGCAACCGGTAATTACGAGTTGAAATAAGTCGAGTGTGACCAAGGCAGCATGCGATCCGACCACCAAGTTTGGTGCTCCTCAAGAGCAGTGCTGTGGGTATTTCTGGGGGAGATACTGTACCTTTGGGGGACCCCCACCCCCCTCAGCCACAGCACTGCTCAAGAGTTATTTGGTGTCAGAGAAGAAATCCTCTAATTTTCAAAGAAATTTTCAGTCATTCGGAGAATTACCCCCAACCTTCACTCTGTTGCAGTCGACGTTCGATCCGGTCGGCGCGCTGAGGCACAAAATTCTGAACGCCCTGCTGAGCGTTGGCGATTGTGTTCGCGGCGTTGAAATGCGGCTGAACCATTCCGATAGATTACTTTTTTTAGCAAAAAAAGAACAATGACAAAATGTACAAAAAGGAAAAAACCTGAATTTCACGAATCGCCTGAAACGACCTGTCGAGATCGCGATTCGTCGCTTCCACGCATTTCGCCAGCTCTTCGCGAGTTCGGTCGATAATTCTAAAAATCAAAACAAATCTTTCGATAAAAATCCCAGGCTCAGATACAAATATCATATAAGCAACAACGGACTCCAGTGGATCCTCGTAGTTTTTATTATCAGCCACAATCTCATCGTACAATTGTTTCAGGTCGGCATCGGTCATGGGAAAGTCCTTGAACGCTTCATCTGTATCCACTTGGTACGTGCCCAGATTGTCCTGAAATCGTCATCAATCGGTTGAAAAGTCGTCCCAACAGAGGCAACATGGTAATCATGGGAAT
>JASAMV010006800.1:0-60176 GCA_030248065.1 Rhynchonema sp. JSB1_4
GAAAATTTGACCTATTTTTGCCCCTTTTTGAAAAAAATTCTTCATAAGAAGGGTATTTATTTTGGCGACTTTTGAGAACATTGACCTGAAAATCACACATTTTAGGCCTAAAAATGCCCATTTTAGGCCTAAAAATGGCCATTTTAGGCAAAAATTGGGGGAGATAGTGTACCCGGAGGGGGAGATAGCGTACCCGAGGGGGGACCCCCCTCCCCCCGGGAACTACCCTGTCTGGGAGTCAAAAAGTCGAAATATCCCAGGCTTAATTTTTAATTAGACAAAGTCGACCTTTTTTAAAACAAGGAAACTTTAAGAAATTTTTTTAAGCGTCTGTTTTCCAGAATACAATTGCTGACCCTGGGCACCACAGAAAATACGTGGTTGAATTGCAAAGCTTCAAAATCAATTCAAGAACCTGAGTAGCATCGCATTAGCATGTGGCATCAAGCTAGAAAGCAGGAGCGAATGATTCGTCAGTCGATGATCAACAGCTCGAAACGTGCCCAACGTCGCAGTGAATTCTACAATAAAATCGTTGGTTGCGTTTGAAAAGGTTCATTTTTGAATTCATCCATTTTGCTGTGATCTTCTATTTTTTTGTGCAGAAAAGTGATCCGGCCGAGTTTCTGCAATTGCATTCGCGTCGCGCCAAAATTCACATCGATCCGGCGGTCGCGCGACAGGCCGATGACCCGAACACGCTGTTCGTTCGTTTTCTTTCGCGCATTTTTCTTGCCCCATTTTCCCATATATCCTGGCTTTCTGATTTCCCCGTGCTGGAAATTGATGCTGTGGAAATTTTTCGGTTTTTCTGCAAAACATAAAGAACCGTTGTTCGCAACTGTGCAGATAAATTCGCCGCCATTTCTTGTTTTAAATTCTTTCAACGTTTTTCAGTCGCAGCTGGCAAGGTGACTCGAAAATTCTGATCGACCGTTTCGATGCGCGTTCCCATCTCGATCACATCCCGCCAACGTCAAGGTGAAAATGCTTTGTTTGAAAACTTTATCAATCTAAAGTTAAAACTTCTTGTCTGTTTTGTTCTTTTTTCCACCACAACGCCAAATAAATAAATGCAAGTTTATTTTTTTCAATCTTCATGTTCAGTTCATCGACACAAAATTTCACTGAAGAAGAGGATGAGAAAGAGCGCTTCGCCGCCTATGAGGCATATCGAATTTTAGTCGCCAACGAGTTTGAGCGAGGTTCGCATTTGTTGTTTTTCGGCAGCCTTTTATTTGTACGAATTGTGAGAGTTAAGGCGGCCCCGCCGCTATTGTTTTTTTGGTTTTCGACCTCGGTTTTTTCACTTGTATCGTCTGTTGGCATCGAGATCAAGAACATTAGTTTTGACGAACTTCACGAAAATGGCGATTACCCACCGAAATCGATCCGCCAAGATGGTCTATCGGGAACAAAACTGTCCGATATTGACGTACATTTGCACGTGATGATCAGGAATGACAAGAGAAATTCAAAATCACTGGGGCGTGATGTAGGCTGCGGGTTACGGTAGCCCGATAAAACATTAGCTCTTTTGTAAATAGTAAATGTTTTGCCAACGTACCGTAACGCGCCGCCTATACCACGCCTCTGTGATTTGAATTTTCCTTTGGAAATCCTGATTTCCATGCACACATAGTGCGTCAATATTGGGGCGATTTGTTCCCGTGCGGCCATGTTGGTGGACCGATTTCGGTGGGTAGGCGTCAGTTTGGTGACGTTCTTGAAGGTTAATGTTCTTCATCCCAGTGCCAACTAACGATTAATATGAAAAAACCGAGGTCCAAAACCCAAAAAACAATAGCGACAGGCCCGGTTTAACGAGCGACAGCCGCCAGAATCCAGCGAGTTGTCCAAAATTTCAACATTGCCGATTTCAAAATAACTCAGAAAATGATTGCAGTTGCCGAGGAGCGCTTCCTCAAGCACATCTACGTGGAGGAGAACTACGGTCAGGCGTACAGCGCCAAGCATTCATCAGCCACTAATCGGGCGATGATAAAGGCAGAAGAGGAGAAGAAAAAGTCGGTCGTTTTTTTATCTTCTTCAGCAAATCAAAACAAACAACCAGCGTGATGTGGAATTCATGACATAATTTCAGACAATCAGCATCCAAAAAGGCGGCGATTGCGTTCTCGTACGAAGGCGATGGTTCGACGACTGTGCCCGGCGCCAGTAATTTTGATCCGACCAGCAATGCAAAACATCCCAAACGTCCTGCTAAAATTCAGGTCCTGATTTTGTTTCGCGGCACCAGTTAAGAGCTGTAAAAATTATGCAGTTGCAATTCTCAAACCAGCGCATCCTCCATAAATGAAACATCAAAATTTCCAGGACGTCCCACCGCAAGAGTCGTCGTCGAGCGAAGAAGAAGAAGAAGACCCAGAAGATTGGGGCGAGTCGCCATAAAATTTACTCGTCTTGTGGAAAAAATTGCAAGTTATCGTCTCGTTTGGAAAATACGTTTTTACATATTTTCAGACATCACACTTGATGTGAAAGCCCTTCGACCAGAGGACTGTAGAGCGCTGAATAAAATTGCTATCAAATATGGACTGGAAGGAGACGACTTTATAAAGTAGGTGAAACATCGACTGTCCCAGAACATTAATTGTGGATATCACGTGGAAAGATGTCGTCCTATCGCTAGGTATTTATGGGCCGATAAAGAAGACTATGACAGAAGGGCAGAAATGCGAAAGTTGGATGAAGCCAAAGCGCAACTGGTGAGTGAATTTGAGTCTAATTTTCAATTTTTGTTTACGAAATTGATAAATGGACAAAATCTGTCGCAGGTTGGGCCAAGCGCCAGACGGGAGCGTCAAGCACTCAAGGAATCGCGCATCCTTCTGTTGGGTAAACAGAAAGTCAACCCAGCTGGCGCCACCACGACTTTGCTCAGGTTCGTTTAATATTTTTTTGACTCGCCCCCATTTGGAACTGCTTGGAGAAAAGTTGCAGTCAGATATTTATGAATAAGACGAAAGGTTTTTTGCAGTTTCCCGATGCGTTCGGATAACAAACCGATGGCCGATATTAGTCGATTGCTCAAGTTAGTTGAATATTGGGCCTTTTATTTCGAATAGAAGTCAGTGTCACGGCCACAGGCTCCCAAATCTCAGTTTTTTTGGGTGCCAAGAAGGCATTCTGGCACATGCACCTGATGGTGACTACATACAGAACGAAAATAGCACTAAAAAGCGCTGGTTCGACACAATAACAGATTTGAACCGACAGACAGATATTAATACAAATATTAACGCAGATAACAACGGACATTTACAGACTTTTGAACATGATATTTGTGATTTCGAGTCGTCTAGTAACAGGTTGATGTTTCACAGAAGATCTAAATAAGCTATGTGCCATTCAGACGACGGTCGCCGCCCAGAAGACGCCGTCGTTCTTCGTCCCGTTCAAGTGCGAGTCGAAGTGCCTCATCGGACGGAGACAATAAAGGTCGGGCGGGGTAACGTTTTTGGACAAATATCTCTTTTTTGTTTGTTTCACAGTGTTCTATCTCATCACCATTTTGCGCGTTGTTTGTAATTTTCTTTATCAAAATCTGTTTTTCAGCTGAGCCAACATCGGTGCAATACATATCGAGTTTCGGCGACGACGGAATCATAATCCCGACCGGGCCGGTCGAAGACGATGGTTGGTGGCAAGAGTTTTTTTTTAAAATGAGCCACTGGCTCTTCTGGCAAAATCTACTGGCTCATTTTGAAATCTTGCTGGCTCAATGAACTAATGAAAATGGTAAAAACAACCCTGGTTGTGGTTCGTAAATGTTGTGGGTAGGGTCAGAGAGATGTCGGGTGTCGGCTGTCCAGGTGCCAAAAAAAGTGAAGGTGTCGGGTGCCTCCAGATGTCGGGTGTCGGTTTTTTGGGAACCGACAGCGACACCCGACACTTACGGCTCAAAACATCAGTTTTGCTTAGAGAAGAATTTTGAGAGAAAATTTCCTTCGAACCAAATGTTTCCGAAGACGCAGAATGTGATAGTTTGGTGTTTGTTTCGTGTGAAAGCACTTGACTTCAGGAACTTGAGCCAAAAATGCACCGATGATGCAAATGGTCGGAGCCTGGTAACGGTCAAATTTTCAAACATTATGTTGCTCGTTGCAGACGCGGACGAGACCGGTCCGGTACAAGGCCCTGAGCTGCCCATGGACTCGCGTGTGTTGTTGACTGATGTTTCACAGCGTCAGACAACGTCGGTTTGTTTTGGCTGATGTTTCATCGGCTGCTGTTTAGATGTTGTTTCGCTGCACCAGTCGAGTTTCGACTTTTATGTCGTTATTAATTTTGATAGCCTCTAAAAGTGAATGGAGATTTGAGATAGATATCTGAAACCCTTTGTGGTTTTGCGCATCAGGTCACCGCACTGTATTTGTTAAAACCGGGTGAACCAAAAATGATTTTGGATTTGAAGCGCTAGCATTTGCTGAAGCAATTTCGACGCAATAATTTTTGCTGACACTAAATCCCTTGCATACACACGTCGGTGAAAACTAATAATTTGTTCAAATAATTTGACAACTTCGGAGATTGAATGAGACCGGTCAGAAATGTTTCTGTGGCTCACGATAAGTTGCGTTGCTGCAGTGTCGGAATTTCATTATCATCGCCTCCTAAAATTGAGCAAAAACCTAATCAAATAGAATTATTTTCACCAAGCACGCCCACATTTCAGTGCGCGATCGCGGCGTAGCAGCAGCAGTCGTAGTCGTAGTCGATCGACATCAAGCGAACGTGGACATCGACGACATAGGAGACGGTCAAGGTCGAGAAGTCGATCGAGATCGGCAAATCGGTCCGTTTTTTATAATGGGTGGCTTTTGGGTGTTGATTTTGTCAACTTTTGGTTGTTGGTGTTTAGGGTGTCCGTCATCGTCAAGGCTTTGGTGTGGACTTTGACTCTAAATCTCCTTTGCTCCTTGAGAAGTGTCCATTGTGACCGATTGGCTGCTAAATGTTTCTGAAATCGCATAATTCAGTTAATGGTCGATGTCTTATTTTGCGTCCGTTGCGGTCTTCGTCGTCCCATAAATCCTGTAGAAATATTCAGAGGCGAAAAGCGAGGGAACAAATATTTCAGTTCTCGGTCTCGAACTCGTTCACGTTCGTCCTCACGAAAACGCAACGGAGACCCGAGCACTGCGGGTATATTTGGGGTTTTTTTGCTATGTATTGGAATTATTAAGTGGTAAAATTGCCGTTTGTACCGCGCGTTCAAAATCAACCATGACCTGTTTTACAATTGCGATCAGGGTTTTATTCTCAAAATGGGCCAGTAAGTCGCCCACTGGTGTGGTGGCTCATTCGTCAAAACCTTGTGGCTGATTCAAAATGTTTAGTTGACCCAATGAGCCAGAATTAGTGGCAAAAAAATCCTGATTGCGATGATAATCCCCATCTACACACACACAAACACACAGCAGCCGGCTGGCGTCCTCTGCTTCGCAACACGATCGTCCAACCGACCAGTAGCAATCCGCCAGCCAAATCGGTCACTCATCGCGACAGTCGTACTCGATCGAGGTCGAGATCAAAGTCGAGGTCAGTGCTTGGCGGCAGGGCTGTGGCCGGAGGTGGGGTCCCCCTCAAAGGTACAGTATCTCCCCCCTCGCCGATACGGTATCAACCCCAAATTTCACCCAAAAAGTACCTTTTTTGGTCCAAATGCCTAAAAATCGACCAAAGGTGCTAAAATTTGCACGCTTCGCGCGATTTATGCACATTTTAACCCATGGAAACCGAATTCTCGCATAAATATGGTACAGTATCTGTCCCTAAAATTTCTTCCCCGCTCTACCCCAACCCCCTCCCCCACATCAGGTTCTGCGTACAGTACACCGGTATCTCCCCCTTTTTTGGTGCCATTATACAGTATCTCCCCCTCACAAGTAGCCACAGCACTGGATCTTGGCCTGTGCCCATTTTCGTTGTTGTGCATTTATCGTTCACTCTCTCACCTCAGGTGCGTTATCATACGTTAACGGAGCCCTTGTTGAAAGCGCTGAACTTTTTATAAGTTTTCCATAAACCTTTTTGTGCAATATATTCAGTTTTTTTTACTGGCGGAACTTTTCGAATGTTGATGAGGAGCTAATTTGGCTTCAATTTAACCAGACGCAAAACATTTTCGAAATTAACCCAACTATGGTCCTGTTTCATAGTTTTGACTTTTATAAGACCTCGATTATTCATGCTTCAAACAGAAAGAAACATTTTTTAATTTCAGGTCCCGGTCTGGCTCGAGTCGCAGTCGGTCACGATCGTCTCGCTCCCGTTCGCGATCATCATCAAGGTCATCGTCACGGTCGGTTTTCTCACCTTGTTCAATCAGGCAGTCGTCTTCGTTTTATGTTTGGTGACCTGGCACGCTCCACACGGCTGCCTAAATGTTCTAAGAGCAAAATTTGCAAAGAAAATGAATCAAATGTGCTGTCTCATTGTGAACTGTGCTTTGTTGTGTGCCGTGATGCAGGTGGTCTGGTTGGTAGACATACATGGACAGCTGCTCCGTAGCTCGGTAATAGCTGACCCAGGTTTGGATGGTGTATTACCTACCCCAAACCCCTTTCCCCAAACTAAAGGCAAACTACGCCAACACGAGCCCGATTTCGAAGGTGCAGTGCATTCAAAACGAATAGAAAGAGAAAATCATCATGCTGCACTTTGTATTCTTCAATGTGTCGCATTTCCCAAATCAGCGGTCACGTCAGAATGTTTCACTATTCTGCCAGCTGCGAAATCGGGCTCGTGTTGGCGTAGTTTGCCTATACATCACCGGTTGTGTGCATGCGCATGACTATAAATCGCATTTTTCGAAGGGAAATGTTTCGCGAACTGCACTAATGTGTTAAAACTCATGAATTAAAATTCAATCTACAGTATGTGCGCATGCGGCCACTGCGAAAATCAACAGAAGCAAAGTAAACATTTAAACGCAATAATTGAAATAGTCGCTGCAACATTTTGAATTGTTTACCTCTCAGAGCAAAAAAAAGCGAAAAAAACCCCTGCCTGTTCACAGAAGCACCCACGTGTCCCTACTGAGCATTCGTTCATCCGACTCCGAGTCTGAGACCGAAAAACGAGAAGTCGAGAACCGACGGAGACGTATAGCGGCCACGAAACGGGGATTGAGGTTGTGTTTAGTGCTTTGATACGTGTTGCTTTGGCTTGAAATTGTCAGGCCAGTCGCACCGACGATGCTGTGGTGCACCGCCGACCAGCTGTGAAAACAGAATGAAACCGGCAAATGTTTCACGCAAATTGTATCGTCGGTCTTTCTTCACAGCTTTTTTTGCTTGATCGCATTTCTGTTTGCACGTGATTGAGCTGCCGTACATTCATAGCTTTTTTTTAATTTTTCCACGCTAATCCTCTCTCGTGATGGTTCGTTGTTGCAGGATCAAGGCCAAAACGCAGCCCGATGCCCCTGATCCAAAACCTCCGTCTTTGACCAAGCAATCGGTAAGTGGAAATGCTCAGCCTTAATGGGAACCTGTTTGCCCGATAGGATCCACGTGACTTTTGTGAAGTGGGAGCATGATCTCAGTCATTAACTTTGACGGCTGAATGAGTAGTGTGAGAATTGTTAATTCCAGTATTGTTCATAAACATGTCCTGGAAACCAATTTTACGCTCAAGAAACTTAGACACCACATCAGTGAATCTCGAACTGTCGTCAAAATTTTGCTTGGCGTTACCAAAGCACATGCGTTCTGATAACTAAATTTGAAAAAGGTCGACGAGTTCTACTAGTCTTACCGAGAACATCTTACAGTTTTTTCTCCAATTCTACGTTTCGTTAACTTGACTATCCTGTTTAAATCTGCTTTTTGGAGGTCAATTGGCCAGCGGTGTTCGCACCGACGAGGCCCGGCACCTCGCCCGTCTGTGAAAACAGGCCGAAACGGGCAAAACTCACTGCTGTTACATTATTATTACTGCTATTGTTGCTGAGCACACATGCACTGCATGACAGGACACAAGCGCCCCATCATGCGCGTCCGGTCGTCTGACAGCGCGCGATCGTCTACGGCTGCAAACGCAACGCGCGCTCAAACGAACATTGGCCAAGGACAAGGAGGAGGAGATCGAGAAGAGGGAGATCAAGATCAAACAAATGATGGTGTGTGTGTGTGTGTTAGGCAATCCGGTTTGGCATTTGGGTAATACGATTATGACAGGCTGAATGGAATTTGGTTACGACCAGACGGTATCTTGCCTCATGCATGGTTGGATTTTGGATTATTGAATGGACAAGTTTTACACCGGTCGATGCTTTTAATGCTGCTACTCTCTGACCTTTTGGATGTGGCCTTTTTATTGCGAGTGGCAAATTGCGCACTTTCGTCCTTCAGGAACGCGATGAAGAGCTGAAGGAAATGTCGACCGAACGAAGACGGCGGTTCGGCTTGATTTTTCTTTCACATTATGTGTACATATACTGTAGTATTACTAATATTGATTTGTTGATCAAGCCTATGTGTGATTGTGTTTTTTTTTTCAGTGAGCGCGAAGCGCGTCACAAGGCCAGAGAAGAGCAAGACCGATTGATGGCGCAGGAACGAAAGTCGACGAAACGCACCAGATCACGTGACACCGACAGGTGAGCTGGGCATAATTGGTGATTGTGACCAATCAAGACGTTCGTGCGTCTCTTGTCGTGCACTGTAACACGAAACAATAGGCTGTAGAACTTACACCAAGTAAGTTAGTGCCGCCCAACCATTGTGTGAGTGTGGCGATTCGCGAGTACCAATGTTCCATACGCAGGGTCCTTTTTTCAAAATGGGCCCGTGGCCCATCGGCGGCTCATTCTTCGTTAAGTACCGGCCCCCTGAAATTCTAGTGGGTCATTCAAAATTTTTTGGTGGCCCAATGAGCCGCCATTAGTGGCAAAAACATGTTCCATAGTCTGCCGCTAATGTGGTAATGGTCTTGTGGGTGCTGTGATTGTCATTTGCTTTGAACCTCATTGTGAGCGAAAATAAGAACATAATTTCGGTCTTGCCACTTGTAGCTGACGTGCCCAATTTATACGGTCAGTCGAAACATTTTCGATTATCATGTTTCGGGTTTCGGGGTTTTTTTTCAAAACCCGAAACATGGACATGGAGCCCTTACAAAATCAATTTGATGATCACGAAAATATTTCAGCAAACGTCGTTCCAAAGACCGATCCCGTACCCCACCCCGTCGGCCGTACGAAAGGCGAAAAAGGTCACCATTGCTCAAAGAGAAACCTCCCACCCCAAGATAGTGGTTGTTATGATTTTGTGCTGTTGTTTTGCTTGGGTTTTTGTTACCATCACCGGTACAAAATGTGACATTTTTATGATTTGGTTGTTTCTTGGCCGTGTTTTTCGTTCAGAGGTGTGGCTGAACTTTGATTGTGTTCGTGGTGTTTAACCAAACGGCTAAGTTTCATTATTTTGAATTCTGGTTAGATTCAAAATTTCTGTGTATTCGCTCGGTAATGCTGTGGTCCTCGCATAAAGAGTCTCAAATTCAACAACAAGTGTTTATTTTGGAAAAAGTTCAGTTCAGCAAAATGTGCTATTTCAATACCAAACCTGTTTAAAAAGTGCGCGAAAGCCCAATTGAGACCAGGGTCACACAGCGTTATGCACTTAGATCAGCACATTCACACGTAAAAAAATAATTTCACCTGCTTTTGTGTCCAGGTAAAAACCTCATGGCTACGTATTATACATTATGTTAATAATACAGCGCAAGCCGGTCGAGTTTCTCGCTATGTCTCGCCGTCGTCTGAACGCATTTGCGGCATTGACAGAGCCCACGTACTGTGTCTGAAAAAATATTGCGGCTTTGCAAACATTGGCTGACTAAGCAAGACCACAACCCAGCAACAGCCCAACACATGGCTTGCCAAGACACGCACTCAGTTTCCAACATTTTCTCATCTTTCCGTTATCAGCCGTGTTTATGTGCCATATATTTGCTTATATTGTCCCTAATGGCTGATGTTTCACTTGGTGTTGATGTGATTGTGGTTGGCGCTGGTGTCAGCGGGCTGACCGCTGCCTACGAACTGCAGAAACTCAATAAAACGTGCGGTTGTTCGTGTTTTTTCTTCATTTTTTCAACAACAGAGAATAATTTCAAAGATTGATCCAGTTTCGTGGTGTTGGAGGCCAACAATCGTATTGGAGGGCGGACCTGGTCGAAATTCGTGCCCTGCGCCAGCGGACAGCAGAGATGGGATGTGGGTTGGTGTGAAACATCAGTTTTTTATATTATTTTTGTATGCTTTTTGAATGAGTGAGCACCTCATCAGGGACGTTCGGCCAAATTTCGAGAACCAATATTTATCAGCAGCACATCGAAACATTTCCAGGCGGCCAATGGGTTGGCAACACGCAGCCGCATGTACTTCGCTTACTTGACGAGCTGGGCATAAAGAAGTACCGCCAATACACTGCTGGCATGCAGGTTGATGAGCTAGCTCATTAATGTTTATCACTGCGGCTTGTGTCCCTTTTACATCAAATTGTTTGCAGTATATTTCGCGATTATATTGTAGTTGCTAAACTATTTCTGAATTTTGAAAGTTTTCCGCTTGAAATCACGCGATCTTTTTCTGACAGGTTGATGTTTCACCCGAAGGTAAAGTGACCAAATATGAAGGCGAGCTTGATGGACCCGGCAGTATAACGGGCGGTCTAGATGGACTGAATTTACTCAGGTGCGAAAAAATGCTCAGGCTTTGTTGTGGAAAATCTTCATAGAACAAAAATTTTTTTCAGAAAAATAGAGAATGCTGCCAAGAAAGTCTCGCCGACGGCGCCGTTGAATGATTCGGACGCGAAAAAGTGGAATCAACAGACACTCAAGGATTACGCCAACAAACACGGGTGGACGAAAGAGGGCAAGGAACTGCTGGAGGTCGCCGTGGCTGGTCAGAAACACCACTTCGTTGTTTCAAATTGAAATTGATTCACCAAAATATTTAGCTCGCTTCAATTAAAGTTTAAAAAAAGCTTTGCTGATCAGGTCCAATGGACGTGGACAGTTCTGATGTGTCAGCGTTGTTCACAATGATGTACCTAAACTCGGCTGGCAGCGACATCGAAGTGTTCACCAGCGAGAAAGGCGATGGAGCTCAGGTCATATTTTGATATTTTAATCTTCTTGTATTTCATATCATTTTATCATTCTTGCTTAATACAACCGCATCATACTTCCTGACATCGACCCACCCCGCCGTTTCGATTGCGTGCGCGGTATTGTTGTTGTGCACGCATGCACACACGGTCGGCCGGTGTTCAGGCCATCGCCAGTACACAGATGCATTTGTATGGCCGCCGCCGGCCACGCATACTGTGCGATCTGACCATTGAACTGAGCTCCAAGCCACAACACAATCCTTTGTGTGTCTTTTGCATACTCTTGTGCACTCCGTTTTTTTGCACCACTGTTATTTGGCTGATAGTATACTGTCGTCAAAGTCGTCAAATCTAGCAATAATACAGTACACGAGCTCCAAATGACCGCGAGAAAAAATGCATATTATACGTGTGGTTTGAGGACTTGACCACAGTACTATAAGCCTGTTTTGGCCAAACCGCAGCACATAATTTCCAGTTTTGGAAGTTTTGGAACTTGAAGCTTTTGCAAATTAATGGAAGTTCTACGCTCTGCCTAATTTTAAAGTCAAAAAAAGACGGGTTACCCTTTCAGGGCTTCCGTATTGAGAATGGCGCACAAAGTATTGCCGAAACACTTGCGTCAAAACTGCCACCAAACTCAATACACCTGCAGTGGCCGGTCGCTAAGATTGAACAGGTTGTTGCATGAAGCAATTTCCCTATATTAATTATTTCTTGCCTCGGTGTCATATTGAAATGCACTTCTCAGTAACAAAATTTTTTTTTGAACTTGTAACAAACGGAGGAAACAAGATTCCCGATTGGAACACTGAAGGCAATGCGCCAGCAGATTTCGCATACCGACGGTGCACCAGGTCATCGTCAGTGCGAATGCACCAGATAGTTGGCTGGCTCACACTAACCGATGGTCGGTCCACTTCCAGCGCGCGTCCAATCACGTGACGGTCACATCGACGCATGGTATGAGCATATCCGCTGCCAAAGTCATAGTCGCCATACCACCCGTGTTGGCAGCACGCATTGACTACGCGCCACAGTTGTCGCACGAAAAGCTGGCATTGATGGCTGGATTGGCGCCAAAAGGTATGTATGCGTACAGAACACTCTCTTTATTGGTTGTATGGTCAGGAAGAGGCAATTTCGACTACTGTGGTGGCACATTGGAGACCAAACTGTCCTTCGTCATTCTTATAGCTTGATTTGATTACACCACCATGAGATTCTGTAGTTATTCGAAATTTCGAAGAGCGCGCTCAGTGTGCACATCAGCTTGTAAGCGATCACTCCAGCCCATTGTTCCAAATTTTACTCCATCAGTTTCAACCTTCAATTTCGTCGTTTGCAGAACTATGTAAAGTAGTGATCGGAGAACTTTGAACAGCACTATACACTTCCCTTGTCGATTCAGGCAATGGCTACAAATTGGTGGCCACGTACGCCAGTCCATTCTGGCGTCAGGCCGGTCTGTCCGGTCAAGCCACGATACAAGACCAAACCGATGCCTCCCTACCTGAATTGCTCGCAGTCGACGGCGGCACGTCGCAGGACGGCGGGCACGCCCTCATTGGATTCGCCGACTTCCCACCCGACCATGGGGAAGCACCGGCGTCCCTCGATGATAGGAAACAGGCATACATCAAACAATTGGTGAAAGCTTTTGGGCCTGAAGCGGCCAACCCTATCGAGGTTGTATTTGGTTTTGATGCGAAGTTGTCACCTTTTTTCTTCAAACTAGACCTTGCATCTATACTTTATAGATCATCGACCAAAACTGGGCGAAAGAGCCCTGGACCAAAGGCTGTGTCGGGACAGCTCTGCCCGGCGTGATCACGTCGAATTATCCCAGCCTCATCAAGGTAAGGCATTCACAGACCAAATTTTTAAAAACTTAGAGTTTCCCCACAAATGTTCTGTTACCTCCAAATACTCCCATAAATTGCATTTAAGGAGCCAACCGGCCACATTCACTGGGCGGGCACTGAAACGGCTACAGTTTGGATGGGATACATCAATGGAGCTGTTCAGGTATACATACCACACACAAATATAAAGGCAAACTACACCAACATGAGCTCGAATTTTTTTGAAGGTCATGTGTATTCAAAACGAATAGAAAGAGAAAATCCTCCTGCACCATTGTATTCTTCAACGTGTACATATAATAACATCTCCCAAATCAGCAGGCCACGTATGAATGTTTCACTATTCTGCCAGCTGCGAAATCTGTTGATGTTGGTGTAGTTTGCCCATTACGTATTTGACTGTGACTTTGGTACGTAGATTAGAGCAAATAGTAGTAAACCTGGCTGGGCCGTCTAATTTACGGGACACAGACAGCCACGGTAGACTTTGGGTCGAAATCCCACCCAAAAGCACCACAAGGTAGAGTTTGTGCGTGTTACCGTGCAAAGGTTGCGGCAGGGCTCAAGCACAATGTACAGAGTGCAGTAACGTTGGTCTGTTTCGCCCTGGTTTCGCAGACAGACCGAGGCGCCAGGGCTCGTCAGTGCGAACGCCTCTGGCAAATTTGCCTCCAAAAAGCCCCACCAGCAGATTTTATTGCTGCGCTGTATAACATCACTGCGTACAAACGCATGAACAGAGCTTCGTCACGTCCGTGCATAGCGAGGGCAGAGAGCCACTACAAACAGTGCACGTAGTGAAGTCACTCCCGGAAATGGCAAACAGCAAATTTGATTAAAAGATCAGAATAAAACAATTCTCAGGCCGGCACTAGAGCAGCGCACGAGTGCAGCAATGTCACCTACAAAGATGAAGACGCTGAAAAGTTTGTGAAACATCAGAACAAGGCGGCAATGGGTGTCAGTACACTGTCGATCTCTATGGCTTTGATCACCATAGTTTCATGCATGTTTACTTCATTTATCTGAAATCTGTTGTTTTTCAGTACTCGTTCTCGCCTCGATTTATTTCACTTGTTCACGAATAGTAAGTGATGCATACTGTATGTGTATACGTATCCGCACATTCTTCAGGGTTGAGCAAAAACGACGTTTTTAAAGAAGTCTGTGTCGTTTCTCGTTTTGTAACTCCCTAGTTTCTTTGATTTTCCCTGACGAGGAAACCAACCATTTTTTGTCTAATTGTCAAAAAAATTCGACCAATCTTTGCTTTGGCAAGATTCGTCGATATACGGAGTAGATTTTCACGGTCCCCCTGCCAAACGTGGTTAGATGATGTGTGAAAATCGGAATGTTTCCAACTTGCTAGAAAGTGGGTTGAACATGATAGCCTTTATAACGTTTATAGCCTTATATAACCCACATGAGCACTCAATGAAAAAACCGTTTTGTTTCAAAAACGATTTGCTCAAAATAAATTTTTGAAAAAAAACGTTTTTACCCAACCCTGCGTATCCTTGTGTTTTAGATGATCTGTGCAATTGAAGCGTGTAGAGAATAAAGTTAATAACACATGTGCTACCGTATCCCTAGTTGCCAAGGAAATTTCCCGCAGAGCTGTGTACTCCGACAGTGGCTTGTCCTTTTCGTGAGAAATGTACCATGTGATACTGTCATGAGACCATGTGCCGGAAAGTTCCAATTAAGCCCCCCTCTCCCAAGTGATGCTTTTCAATGTGATGTATATGTTCGATCAAGCGGATTTGTGTCATTGACCCGACCATTGCACAAGGGGGCCACTTTGGAATACAGTATCTCAGCTCACAATACATGCTCGCAACTTCACTCAGTACACAGTTCAGGCAAAAGGTCGAAACTTTGCCGTGCACGCGAAGTTTTTGCGAAGTAAGCATTGCGTGTACTGGCCGTGTTTTGCACTCCACGATATCGGCGTGCCCAGCACATTTGCCCGCCCACTTCTGCTTTCAGAGCCCAAAGCTCGGTCTGAACCATGATGGTGAAAAAATTTGTTTTCAAAAATCGAAACGATGTAAAAGGTGCATAATAATCGCTTCTAATTATGATGAACCCTCTAAATCTGCCGTCCAACCGCAGTCGAAGCTCATCTCGGACGCACAGCGCTGTCAGCGGAAAGGTGGTCCAAGTCAAGTCGCACCATCAGGACAAAGGACATGCTGAGAGCAAACAGCTTCAACGAACGGAAAGTGGGTTTGGGTCTACAAGATGCAGATTCGAATCTTTGGATGTTAGCCAGCTCGTTTTGTGTCCAGTGGTCAGCAACGTTTATCTGGCATGGCAAAGCAAGCCAAATTTTATCCGTTGGGGGCTTCAAGCATGGACGCAGTTTGGGAAACCCCAATTGAGAAACGGCAAATTTTCAATTTCCTTTGAAAATGCACAGTTTTGGCTCAGGCTCTTGTTTGTCTTTGCGTCAGCAGCGTAAATCTCACCGCACTTTTGTTGGCCTCATATACCAGAAATCGCCAAACATTTTATGTGTATGTCTCCCAAATCGCATTGCTTTCACGCACAGGTCAACAGAGCACGCGTTCGTGGCGCGTGATCGTGCGCGTGCACGTGTTTCTGCAACGACTGCGCGAAAAAGTGATGAAACGAAAACTGGGCTATCGAAAGGACAGAAGCGCATCGAAGCTGAGTGTGGCCTCATTCATCAAAGTCGGCGACCAGTACTACCACCACCAACATCCGGCCAACCGAGGACTCTACACCGACAACGCTGCCGGGGTTCGAATTGGTTTTTTTTGATCACCATCGGTTTATTTCGCGACTTTTCAGGCCCGGAAGTTCAGGCACGACCTTTTCAGGCCCAGTTTTTCATTCCCGGCCGATTCAGGCCCAGCATATTTGACCCATTTATAGGCTTTGGATCCAGCCGGGCCTGAATCGGCCGGTCCTGAATGGTCGTCGGGCCTGAACCTGTGCCCCGGGACTGAACCGTCGCACAATAGCTTCGGTTACTTAAACCGGGCAACCGGATATCGCATGCTCTCAGAATCCGGCCTTCGCAATAAAATGTGACTATATACGATGAGTGATCACAAAAACATCGTTCAAACAAAATGAAATGCGTTTAAATTGTGAGAATTAATTTTTAAAAATTTGCTTTCGGGAACAAACTCGAGCTTGTGCCGACTTACGCTCCCCCTTTTGATCAGGCAACGGCAGAACATTTAGTAGGGAATCCAACCAGCTCGTCAACCAACAGCCACGTGTGAAATGTTTCACAAAGGTTTCATCTGTCAGCGAGCTGGTTCTTGTCTCAGTCTCACTGCCTTTCTTGATCAAAAGGGTGAGCGTAAGTCGGCACAAGCTCGCGTTTGTTCCTGAAAGCAACTTTTCAAAGATAAATTCTGACAGTTTTAACGTGGTTTATCTCGTTTGATCGTTGTTTTTGTGACCGTTGGACATAAACAGTCTAACTGCGTAGTAAAAAAGCAAGCATGAGATATACGGTTTCCCGCTTTAATGGTCATGGTCGAAATGAATATCGGCATACTTCGCTACCGCTTGCTTGTGAAAAAGGCCAAGCAATTGTATCGAAGGGGATATATGTATGCATACTGTTGGTTCACCTTTGTCATGGCTCATTGACTTCCAATATTTTAACACTTCACGATCAGAAAAAGCTGAAACAACATTAATTTGATCAATTTCCAACTTGATCAAGGATTGTGCGTCTTTCCAGAATCTGTCCATAACGCGTCAACTGGCCTTCGGTCCGTGGCTGCCCACCGATCACGATTCGTTCGCCGAGCGATACGAATTGGTGAAATTCGTGAAGAGATTCAAGTTTTATTTCGTTGTAAGTGTTTATGAGGTTTCATTTCATTCTGTTTCATTCTCGCTACATGTACGTGTGCGCAAAATGATGCTCATCCGTCAAACGAACACATGATTATGCACATTTCTGACTTGCAAGCCGAAACCAGCGACAGAGCAGAAGCAGGCGACCCAGAGACATACAAAATCGACCGGAAAGTGCACTTTCAGTCACTTGATGCTGATTGGTTGTACCTTACATAATATGTACATATATGACAACCACTTCCCACTGATGAGCTCAGCATCTATACTGTATTATGTATATACGAGTTGTGCGGCGAAAAAAATGCAGCTTTGCTCATAAATGGTTGACGACGTTTGACACTCTCTTTAATGTGCCCCATGATTATTGCAGGTATTCGTGTTGTTCTGCATAATGATCGCTGCTTTGGTGATGTTTCAGTCAAAGGAACGCGATGTGGAACAGACGTTGAAGAAAAAGTTCGGCTGGAGTAACGCTGACGTTCATTGAGTATTATTTGTCAGACGAGGTTTTTTCTTCTGTGTATGTATTTCATTGTTATAATAAATTTCTAATTGCGCTGCCTCACACATTTTTACAGACGCAGGGAAACCCCCGTTCGAAGTCGAGGCAGGCAACAAGCTCAATACACAGTGAACACGCCACACAGCTGGATCGTGTGCATTTCGAATTTTTCAATTTCCATCACGCAAGCTGTGTGTGTCATCTGCGCTACTTAATGACTATGTGTTGAGCTTGTTGCCTGTCTCGACTTCGACCGGGAGTTTCCCTGCGTCTGTAAACATATATGAGACAACGAAATTAGAAACTTTACTTTGTACATTGTATATATATTTGGGTGAATCAATTACTATTTGTTCTCAACTTATGTATGTGGTATTTGCATCAGCGGAGCTGTTGCGCTGTGCTGTGTACATGCATATTTTCTAATTGCTCCTAACCAGTGTTCGAACGGGATTCATTTTTAATCCCGGGATCGGGATTGGGATCAAGAAAGTGTCGGGATCGGGATCCCGGTTTTTAAAACCCGGGATCCCGGGATCGGGATCGGGATTGACCAGATGGTCCAAAAGCAATAGTTTTTATCATTTTATGCACAAGATGCAGTCACAGACAATTATGAAACATGTTTATCACACATGGACAAACACCCGGAACAGTGATTAAAGCCGATTGAAAATCGAGAATAGCTGATGACGGATAAGTTCAAACATCATAATTGTGGTCGATCAATGGCCTTTAACAAAAAGACAAGCATTTCACCATTTTCTGGTTTCAAGCAGTATCTTTTGTCATCAACCAAATCAGCTGCACTGGAAAAGAGCGGTTCAGAACTATCTTGAGAGCACTCAACCCTAATTTCCATTCAGGGACATTGAAAACCAGCCGACCCCATTTCTGATGGCCTGCGCCCGACAGCTGCACGGCCACGGCACGGTGTGCTGTAATCTTCCCACAAAAACATGATGCGGGCTAATGGCTTAAAGGGTGTGTCTAACGTCTCCTAACCCCATTTTTTGGGGAAAAAAAAGAGGCCCCGAAGCCGCCCGCAAACCCCAACCCAAACAAAAAAAAAACAAAAAAAAAAAAAAGGAGAAGAAAGAAAAACAAAACACAAAACACACAAAAAAAAAAAAAAACCAGCCCCACAGACACAGCAGGCAGAGGAGCAGTAAGCCGGCACCCGCCAAAAGCAACAGCAGAAAAACGCCAACAAAGCGCCACAAAAGGCCGGATTCAAAAAAATAATCAAAAGAAACCCCAGACACCAACGGGGAAACCCGGCACGCCTCACCCTTATATCCCACAAAAAAAAATTAACACACCCTTTAATCGTCAAAACGCAGTCAGCCCTAAATGAGCGCAACGACATGGCAGGACGTTGGCTTGTTGGGATGTTGACGACCAGTACGGACGATGCGCTTTGACCAGTGGCGGATCCAGCTTTTGGCCAAGGGAGGGGCCAAATCCAAAAAGGTCATTTTTATCTAGTGCTTTGTTTAGAATCTGACCAAATGAATGTACCAGCACCTTGCTCGTTGCCAGTGTGAACAAATGTCGCAGTGACGGACACGAAATGACACGATTGGTGTTCTTTTCGATCGTAACGACAGGTCCAATCGACAGTCGCTGTGGTCCTGTTGGGCGCTGGGCTCAGCTTGCTGGGCTGACGTTTGTGATTGAGATTTGCAGGTTTGGATGCTTCAACAAGAATAATACAAAGAACCTTGTGCAAATAAAATGCGTTTGTATCGTTTGCTCGAAAAAAGCATTCATGTTAGAAAATGAACCATGAATAAAAATTTGCTGAATCGTGTTGGGGAGATCGCCCATTGGTTGTCTTATCTGAACTTTATTGTGTATCCACGTAGGGTTAGACATGGGAACATACATATATACATAACGGCATTTGTGCTCAACCACAGCATAGAAACGGCAAAGTAATTCCATAAATAATTCTCCTGATCAAAGCTCGCGTCAAAAGTGTTGTGTCACTAATAGTAGCTAAACTTAGTAGGTGATTCACATCACTTGCGTCTTGACCCGGCGTGTTCCAGCGTTTCAGTGGTGTGCATCCAACGAATCAACTCACGAACATGTCGCGTCATGGCAGGGATACCCTGAACATCAAGGGGAACGTGTTCATATGCGCCTCCTCAGCACAACTTGCGAACACACAGCGCACGACGACTAGGGGCTGATAAGTTTTGTCGTCAAATCAATTATTGGTCAAATCAAGCAATTATCTATGAGCCCCAAATGAGCGCGAGAAATAACACATCTGATTTGATGAAAACATTTGACGCGGTGATTTGACGACATTACTATAAGCCCGACGAAGGCAATTTTTGTGCGGACCGCAGTTTCGAGACGGCCACACAAATTGCCCGTATAATGTATCCGGCCGTAATCGAGCAGTGCTTGCCCTAAACATTAATACAGATTCATGGTTTTATCGACACGGAAATATTTCCGACACCTGATACTTTGATTCCTCCAACATCGCGCCCAGTCGCGTGTCGAGATTCGGCTCAAACGGGTCGACCACATCACAATCGCCGCAACGTAGGAATTCGATGACGTCACTCACACATGGGCCTTCCTTGAAAGATCAGGGACACTTTCAGGTGGAATTCTTGAAACGGACGTGCTCAAGGCAATATTACATGTTGGAAACCGTTTTTCATTACCTATACATATAGCTGCATGTGTTAGCCGCTCTGCTTTCTCAGCTTATCTGCATAGTTCTCCATAAACTGGCATGATCACAATGGCTGTTGAGTGCGACAAACGAACTCGGTGACTGTTTTTGACCGGGTCGTGTAGCGAGCCAGGCACAATACTTTCAAAAAAAATTCACGCAGACCTTCGAGTGACTCTTGATGAAAATGGCCTTCTCCTCGTGATCGTGATTGTCCGAGTCCGCCAGAGCGCTCAACACGTTGCGGTAGAAACGAGAGTTGAGCGGCGCTTGGCGCAACGCTGAAACGCAATGATGACATAAAAATACAAACTACATATACACGCCAACACGTCCCCGATTTCGGAGGTGGCGTGCTTACAAAATGAATAGAAAGAGAAAATCATCATGCACCACACGTTGTATTCTACAGCGTGTAACATTTCCCAAATCAGCAGCCACGTGTGAGCGTTTCTTTAATATCCCACCTCCGAAATCGCGCTCGTGTTGGCGTAGTGTTACTATACTTTTACGTATTGCGTGAAACACGGACGTAAAAAGACTAATTAATTGACAATAAAACGAGACAATTTTAAAGCCGACCGGATATCGCCACCCGTTCGGTTGCCGTGCGCGAGCGCGCTGCGTGCTCCTTCTCCCAGGCTGTGGCCTTGTGATAGGCAACGTAGACCCAACCGTCGGGCTCTGCGCGGGAACAATATTTTGGTTCCGGTTTTGAATTTTTATTAACAGTCGACATTGTTCATGGACGTTTTTGACATAAAAACACGCATTATGGGGAAGCCAAAGGTTTATTCTTTTATTCTCCTGTCCCAAAATTAAACATAATGCTAAATAAACCACCTGGGGGTTATTTGGATATTTTCCTGATGAGCCCGAGACAATCAATAGGCTAGGCATTCACGACAACTCTGTCGCGAAGCAATATTTGCAAAAGAGTAAGATCTTTAACCGGCAATTTTAATTGTACCACCGCAATTCTTGGCACAGTTGTGAGGTTAGCCGCATGATTGTTGTCACCCTTAAAACATCACCAGCACGCAGCACCCTAACCATCCCGTCCACCGCGTGCATAATTTGCGTCCGCTGATCCAACCCTGACCCCGCCGGGACTCATCAACATTCGGTCAAGTTGTTTGACGAAACTGCTCAGACCGAAATAGTGCGCCTCGTTCCGCACGCGTTTCAGCGTCGTCTCGTCACTCGGCAGCACAACCTTGGATGGAAAGCAGTTTGAGGGATGGAATGATCTGGTAGATTGCGAATCAATGATTATTGTTGAGTTGACTTGAGAGAATATCGCTGTCATGTGTTGTGTATGCAGGAGTTTTCCACTTTAACCCCGAAGCGGCGGGAAATTGGTCGAAAATCTGAAAGTCTCCCCGAGAGCTCTCTCTTCACACGGGTCTTTAAGTGAAAAAAACTCCGGTAGCACGAACAAAAGCACGAATTTTTCACACAACAAACAGAAATGAAACTATACGTATGTTACGTCACCTTCGGCCCATCCCGCAAATAATCCAGAATGTACGCGAAATATTCACCATTTCGGTCAATGAAAATCACCCCGTCTGGACCCTGGAAAAATAAAGGAATATGAGCGTATGCCGCTCCCGGATACCAGCGGAGAAGAGTGAAAAGTTTTTCAGTACAGTCAGCATCTACTGCACTCGTGAAAATGCCACCTGAGACATTTTGTTTGAATCTCACTTTCATAAAGACCCATAGTTGAGGAAATGCTGTTGTGCTGAACTTTTGGCTCTCCGATCTCAGCTGGTATAGTAAATTTCTAAATTCGCTGCCTCATGGTAAAGTACGCTTCATAGTGTGCTGTATGTCAAGTCAACTCTTAAATCAACTTTTGAAACATTCGAGCAGCAAGCACACATGCAGCGTGCCAGCCAGCCAGGCAGCTGTGCTCAATGCTTCAAAACCGGGAGTGGTTAGCGGTGGGTGGGGCTTAAAACTTTTTTTTATCGTGCGGCAGCGAATTTAAAAATAGAGTAGATCAAAGAGGGTGGCAGTATAACGACTTCTGACCAAGCTTTCATTGTGAATTGCACATGGTACACCAACGTGCGTTTCGGTTGAACATTTCGACATATGTACTTGTATTTTCGCACAGGCTGCGATGTATCAAAACATCGAGTATGTGAGCGGATCACAACAGATGGTCACGTGATCACGAAAAAACACGCGCGAGCTTGTGCACGCGCATAACGTATCGTCAGATTCAGCCGCCAAAATGTGTAAAGGTAGGTTCTCACAGACAGGGTTGGGCAAAAAAAAACGACGGCGTTTTTTCTTAAAAAAAAACGACGTTTTTTAAAAAAAAACGCCTGGGTCGTTTTTCGTTTTTTTTTAAATCCTGAATTTCCTTGATTTTCCCTGATTTTTCAGGGAAAGTACCCTGATTATCAAGGAAAATCAATTTTTTTGTCCCATTTTTTTCAAAAAATTTTCGACCAATTTTTACTTTGTCGAGATACGTCGATATACGGAGTTTGGCTTTCAGTGATGACCCCGGCCAAAGTTGGTCCCACGATGCGGGTCTGATATGGGATCTTAGCAACTCGCTAGAAAAGGGTTGAAACCTGTTTATTTTGCCTCAGAACACATAGAATGACTTCATTTAACCACGTTTTCTTCCCAACATGAGCGTTTTCCAATTTTTTTGGGGGCATATTTTGGTCATCTGGGCGTTTTTAAAAAAACGAATTTTTGAAAAAAAAACGTTTTTTGCCCAACCCTGCTCACAGATGGCCAACCTCCAACTGAGCCCAATTGTCCCGTTTGAAGTACGAGCTTGGCGCGCCCCGAAGTGTCTGTGTGTGGGTCTTGTACACATGGCCACCTACATCGAATATAACGTAGTCGTTGAGATTAGCCGACATTAATCTCGGCTTTTTTTCAATAGTAATGATATTTCAGCCGAAGACACCTTCAAACACAGGCA
The DNA here is from genome assembly GCA_030248065.1 of Rhynchonema sp. JSB1_4. Classification (NCBI taxonomy): domain Eukaryota; kingdom Metazoa; phylum Nematoda; class Chromadorea; order Monhysterida; family Xyalidae; genus Rhynchonema; species Rhynchonema sp. JSB1_4. Next base: position 23,021 of record JASAMV010006800.1, read on the forward strand.
ATCTAATTTCGCACAAGTAATGAGCAAAAAGCAAAGTGTGACAGACCTTTTGAACTATGAACTATGAACATATGTACCAAAACAATACAACAGAAAACCGAGATTTTTCACGCTTGAGTTGCACCAGAACAATACAAGGCATTATGCACACCTCAAAGGACGACATGGAGGAAACAAGCAGAACCATGATGTTTTGGGAAAAGAAGATCCAGTGTTGTGCCGTTTCCAGTGCCTGACCATCTGATGATGACCTGGTGCACCAACGCAGCTGTACGCACCAGAAAACATACATACATACTGTGGACGGGTCACGTAGGTACTGTATGTATAGTCCGCCACCGAAATCGATTGCTAGTAAGAGTTGCAAAAACAATTTGAGATTTGTTTAGCAGTGCGTATTTGTTTAAAATGCACATAAGAGCAACAACAGCATAATACACAACAATACATACGGATTCTTGTGTATTATTTTTTACGTATTGTACCCACGACAAGTTCCGGGTGATATACCCAAAAGCCACCTTCTAATTCGAACCACATAAACAGAGTTTTACAATGTGAACAGATGCTGCATGTGCGAGTCTATTTTCAGTTTTCACCGTAGATCACCGCCGACAGGCTCTTTTTGTCATGCAAAGTCATTAGCGCATGTTTTCAGACTGCGGATATCAAAACAGATGCTGATGCGTAATGTTTTCTTGCCCAAAATCGAAATCAGGGGTCTCTTTGCGTTAATTTCGGGGCACACAGCAATGTAAGCAAGCCTGGCACCAATAAAATGACACGGAATGCGGATTTGGACTTGTTGTTTGTTGCTGAAACTTGAAATTTGTTTGGAAACTTTGAAAACCGCTTGGACATTACCGTGCTCCACAAAAGACATTGTTCTTCTCAAAACAACCAAAAAACAACTTCCGCTCAGCATTGAAACTCTGAAACGATGCCGGTATCATTCGAAATGGACGAGCCCAACCAAAGCCAAAGCAGTCAAAATGCTGCTCAGCATGACAAATCGCGAGACAAAAGTGAACAGCGAAGATCATCAAAATCAGAAACGGCCAAATTCTGCCTGCAGTCGGATGTGCACGGGCTGAATGAATTCTACACGGCTTACATTCTCGAGGGCAACTTTGCTGAAGGACTCATGTGGCTCATTGTATTCCTGCTTGCATTGGCTGGACTTGTCGGTCAGGATTATTTTGAGGATTTGCTTTATTTTTCCAATTCTGTAGCGAAATATCGTGTTTTTGTTTGACACGGTTCATTTTGTTTGCTCTGTTTTGTCAAAGCTTTTCCTGTTCAACAAAACTATGTATATCATATCCGCTACAAGTAGACGAGCTGGGTACGGTATATGTATCTATGGTATATCGATGTTTCGCATTCAGCGGGCAGTATTACAGTAACCTGTGCGAATGTTGACTGGGCCAGATTGTCCACATACCATATGTAGTCAGAAAGACGTTGAGCAATATGCGCTTCGAGCGTGTGTCTACACATATTCGGCCTTTTTCACCAGACTGCATAGACTGCATTGACTGCATAGACTGCATCACACGCATTTGATAGAATGCAGATTTTCTACAGTAACCCGGCTGGAAACTTGAAAATTACAGGGTTGCTGTTATACATGTTTGCGTGTATTAACTTTGCGTAAACACCCCTTTTTTGCACGAAAATACCTCATTCTACAGTAACCTAATGCAGTCTAGTCATGATTTTAAAAATTTTCAATCGCGTGTATTATCTTTGAATTTGACTGCATTTCCATGCAGTCAATGCAGTCAAGTCATGTTTTTGTTTTTTAAAATGGGTTATGGTATGTGCATTTCGTGTGTTATTGCCGTGTGCGCAAATTACAACGTACAAATTAATAAATATCACGGCACATCACAGTTAAGGCGGAAATTCATGGTAATTCAGACATCAGACAGGTAAAAACGTGGGTTAAAATAAAGTAATTTGATTGAAATCGTTTGCATATTTATATGACGAGATTCGATTTGACCAGAAACTACGATTCTATGCAGAAGAAAGAGGTACAACGAACAACATAAGAAATCTTTAGAAATCTGGAATAAGGTCCATCGCAAAGAAATGAAAGATAGACCGCCTTATGCTCAATAGAACAGAATACAGTGCAAAACGGCAAAAGAGCAAAAGTGGAAAAAACCACTGTACTGAATGACAATAACAATGATTAAAATGTTGAAACAATTCGCCAGCCATTCAAGCCATTCGCCCTGCGGTGTAGCAGCAGCAGCAGTAGCTGGCGTTGGTGCGTCAATCGACTTTTTGCTGACAGCCGTTGGTCCGTAGGCACGACAGTGATCTACGAACACCAACGAGCCTAAACAGGGGTTCGGCGCATAAGTTAGCAATGAATCATTGAAATTAATAGTGAAATCAACAAGTGACTGTACAAACCTTTTTGTCGGGCGGCACGGGACAGACTGCGCGTTTCAATCGCAACGGACCCAATGGTATCAAAATTGTCGAGCATTTCAAAGTTGCGTGACAGAGAACGTGCGTCATCTGCGAACACAAGAAAAGTTATGTGATATGAAAGACAGTGTAAAGACAGTGTCACCTATGAAGTTCGCGAAAAAGGTTCACCGCATTACTGCACTTCGACTAAGCAGGAAAGTCAGTATGCAAGCCAGTACAGCAAGCAACCAAGCAAGCCCAAACACGTGTACAAAAAAACGCACCTGACTTTTCGTCACCCAACCGCTGCTTGCCCTCCAATGCAATTTCGCGCGCCGGCCGCTCATCGAGGAACGAGCAGTCACTTTTGGTCGGTGATCCGCTTTCCGATCTGGATTCATCCGTATCGAGAAGGTCGATGCCTGAAAAGTCTATGAAACTTTGCTAACTTAAAAAAATATCAATTTTCATTTGCTAATAGTTAAATCGTCTGGCAAAATAGTTTGCCAAGTTCTAAAAAGTCGTCTCATGAGTTACTTTACAATGCCTGAAAAGTCTATGAAACTTTGCTAACTTAAAAAAATATCAATTTTCATTTGCCAACAGTTAAATCGTCTGGCAAAATCGTTTGCCAAGTTTTAAAAAGTCGTCTCATGAGTTACTTTACAATGCCTGAAAAGTCTATGAAACTTTGCTAACTTAAAAAAATTTCAATTTTCATTTGCCAACAGTTAAATCGTCTGGCAAAATCGTTTGCCAAGTTTTAAAAAGTCGTCTCATGAGTTACTTTACAATGCCTGAAAAGTCTATGAAACTTTGCTAACTTAAAAAAATTTCAATTTTCATTTGCCAACAGTTAAATCGTCTGGCAAAATAGTTTGCCAAGTTTTAAAAAGTCGTCTCATGAGCTACTTTACAAGACAACCACCTGTGGTAATTAGCGCAAGAACAACAACGTGTGGTAATTACCGCAAGAACCAAAATGTGCAAAAGATAAAACGAATTGCAAACCGCCAGAAGACGATTGGTCCGAAACGGCCGAAGTCTGGCATTCGTCCACGCGCTCAAGCACCGTTTTGAACGGCAGCGACATTTCCAACGACATTTCCAACGGCAGCGATATTTCCAAGTAGGCCGGATAATTGCGCGATGTGAGCCACAAAAAAATTGTTGTAAAAATCTAAATGTTGCATAAAAACAATAAAAAGTAAATAATAAACAATAAATACCAACCGGGTTCCTTGCAATAAAGGGAAAATAATAAACAATAAATACCAACCGGGTTCCATGCCGGTTGACTCACGGCATTCAGCCACCGACGTCTTGACTTGTCGGTCAAAATTGTTCGCCAGTGTCGTAACACGCTAAAAATGTCAAAGATGTCCATTTTGGTGTCGATCGTTGTTGAAACCGTAAATTTTAAAATACAAGGGGGCTGAATTTTTTCACTGACCCCTTTTGGGGGCTGTATTTTTGGGGGGCTCTATTTCCGGGTATTGGGGGGTCGGGCCGGGCCGGGCCGGATATTTGGGGGATCGGGCCGGGCCGGGCCGGCCAAACCCGGCCCGATTGCGACCTCTGATAGAGCCCCCCACCGGAATAAAGCCCCCGCCCAACCCCCCAAGTACTACCCTGGCCATTTTGGTAAAAAAAATTGGCATTTTTTGCGGCAAAATCGCGGGATACCGGGGTCCCCCACAAACAACAATATTTAAAAAAAACTGAACTGAACCTGAACGTCCTGTGTGTCCTGCGCGTGCATCATTTGTAGCGCCGATGGAGTTCTTGAATGTTTTGCTGCAAAATGTGATGCCGATGGCGTTCTTGAATGTTTTGCTGCAAAATTTGATCCGATGCACAATGGTGATGAACAGAGATTAGGATCGGGCCGGGCCGGGCCGGGCTGGGCCTAGTCGGGCGGGGCCTGGCCGGGCCGGACTTGCCTCGGCCCGAATCGCTCAAATTTCAAGCCAAAAAAACGCCTTTTTGACCAAATATCTTTAAAAATTTGCGCTTCGCAGGCGGACCTAAGGCACAGGCCGGGCCGGGCCGCGATTTTGGACTTTCAAATCGGGTCGGGCCGGGCCGGAGTTTTAGTCAGTCGGGCCGGGCCGGGCCGAAGCTTGATCCTAATCTCTGATTCCAGTCATTTAGTTTCGGAAAAAGAAAATAATTACAAGAGAAAATGCCAGCGGAGGATCAATTTCTGTCGCCTTGGTTATGTCTCCAGTTGCAAACTCGCCGCAGGTAGACGGTCCTAGCCGTCCTAACTGCACTATTTAAGGACTGCAGTACAAAAGGAAGAGACAGAGAGCGCATGCTGGCTGGCTGGTAAGAGTGAAAACATGTAATAAACCAACGATTTTCGCCCGCATGTGTGTGTACATGCGCTCATTTTGCCTTATAGGTTAATAAAAGCAAGTACTGGTCATACCGTCCACGAAATGATATGATCGGTCATTATGTAGGTAAGGCGTGGCTACACAATGATGACCAAATGGAGTCCTCTTACCTCCGAAAGGGGCTCCGGTCGATGTTGAACTCTGTGTGAATGCACCAGTTTGCCCTCGCTGCTGTTGTTGTTGTTGCTGTTGTTGCTGACCACTTGCACTCATAAATTGCACACTGACAATGTAATTGGGCCGATTTAACGATCACACATAGACACGTGCGACGACGGTGTTTTATGATTATGACTCGACTGTACTAACACTCAGTGCTGCGTTGAGCCGCTGGTGAATGATGTTGCAAGAATTTTGTTTATTATTTGAGATGGCGGTTGGTTATGCGCTGGCGTCCGCATTTTAGTGAACGTTTCTCTGTGTTCGTGTGTGCTTGTAAAAGTCTGTATCAATCCCTGTCTTTGCTGCGCAAGCAGATAACCTGCTGACTCACACACATTTCCATCTTCTGTGGACCAAAGACACACATATGCAAACTGCAAAAACAGCAACAAAACGCCTACAGTCTTCCCGTTTTAAGGTGACATGATCAGAACGACCCATTCTATGACACTATAGGAATAGTGCTATTTACCTGCCTAGCGGCACATTGGAGACAAAAAACACGCGTTGCAAAATATGAAGCTGCACTGTCGGATGCACCACTATAAAGAGGGACGACTGTGCAAAACGGTGTTACACCCACATGGAAACCACATGCGTTTTTGGATGAGAACCAAATCATATAAAATATATATCATCCGGTGCAAAGTATGAATATTACACATAGATGACCTGAACAGTACTGCTGTATTGTTGGTTGGTGCTTGGGCGCGTTTACCTCCAAATTGTGTTTTTACGAGTTGGATTTTGCCAACAATAAACACATACAGTAACCCAATTAGACTGCATAGACTGCATTTGCTACAGTATACCCAAATCATTATGACTAGTCTGCATTGACTGCATTGTCCACTTAAACAGACCCTGTATCAATGCAGTCTATCTGGTCAATGCAGTCTATGCAGTCTAGGGAAAAAGGCCCATATTCGGATCACGAGACCAAGACAATTATTTTGAATTTTAACTTTTTGTGTAATTCAACAGCAAAGACAACTTCATACGTGTCCTTCTTACAGTGTTCATTGTGTATGCGACGGCCGATTTCCTCCACAAACCGATTGTGACCAGCACACAATACGTCAGTTCGGTTGAAGAGGGTTTGGTCTTTCCCGACGTTTACCTGTGTCCGACCGATCCACTTTACAACTATGTGCGCGTGCAACTGACCTTGAATATGACTTGGCATCAGGTTGATTTGGATCACGTTTTTTTGGATATTGTTTGACAGACAGTCTTTAAAACAGTTGAGTTGAATCGCGAATTCATTTTCTGTAGTTTGTTAACACCGTGAGTGACCAATAATGAACCGTTCAGTTCCGATCGGATCACCAAGTTTAATGACGGACTTAGGTTGAACACGGAAGCCGGAACACGGAAATAATTTACATACAAACCAGTTTCGTGGGTTTCTGTGCGCGGAAATATTTCCGGTTTTCGTGTTTTTTTACTTTCACGGAACACGGAAATATTTCCGTGTCAATAGTTGCTGTTTGGGCGGGCTTTGAACGTCAGCACGCTGGCTTTTGTCACCATCACTGCAAAAACACCGTTTGCGTGCCTGATTCGTTTCCGTGTTCCGTGATTCAGCAAAATATTCACGGAACAGGGAAATATTTCCGTGTTCCGGTTTCCGTGTTCAACCTAAGCCCGCCCTGGCCCGCATTTTTTGGTGATCGCTGATGTTGACCACAGCGTTGTGTCACAAGCTACATTGGCCGGCTTGTGCTTTCGCAACGATGATGACCTGGTGCACCGCTCGTCTGCGAGAGCAGGTCGAAACGTGACACAAAAATATAACACAATCATTCGTATTTTTCCTCAGGAAAACGTCCAATCCCTCCTGTCCTACACCGGTAACGCATCAAATCTATCGGGTTTCCTCCGAGACAAGCTCACAGTCAACGAGGCCACCCTAATTGGTCTGCCGAGCAATGCAGACTTGCAAGGTCTCGACGCGATGCCTGCGGGTCCGATCACTATCCGACCGCCTCCTGCTGGTACGGTTCGTTCCTTTTTATGTTTTTTGGCTTATTCTAATGTCGTCAACACAGCGCAAACGTCATGTGTATAGGTGCTCGCGTTTCCTGCGACAAATCACGTCTGCCAGCGCGTGTGCATTTCTTTCTTACGCGCAGGCGCGGCCGCGTTTTTTGATTCTAACATATGCTTGATTCTCTATTTGAAGCTGCATAATAGCCTTCGAATGGGCAAGATAAACCACCGGGCTGCGGTAATTTTAATATGGAAGTTTGACTCAGTGTTTAGAGCAACTGTTGCAGTGTGCGCCGAGCCGATTCTGGGCAACGCCAGTTTGCAGTTTATGCAACCCGATGTGCAACTCCCGGTATCGGACGGGGCAGAGGGCACGATCGGGTGCGTGTCGGTTGATTACGCGCTCGTCGTGAACACACGCGGACAATTGGTCAGGCTGCTCAATGGAACTGCAAAGGTAATTAATGTGCACCTAAAGTCTGCCCTTTTTATAATGATCCTCTGCTACTTTTTATAAGTGAAAGCACCTGCTCAACAATGGCGGATTGTCAGTGTCCCACATCTGCCCTTTTACCTACAAAGCGCCATTTTGTTAGTGCATACTCTTTGTGATCGAAGATATGGGTGTCTATAATTGCAAAACCTATAGATTTCAACAATATGATTCAATTTATTGTAATTGTATAACTTTATTATTTCTGATGGCAGGTCCGCTGTGCGGGGAGCAGCGGTTGGGTGCTTGAGCACGATGACGGGTCAATGATTGTGACAAGCGCACTTTGTCTCCCCGGTCTGTGAATTTGTTTGCAGCTTGCGAAACATCAGATAATCGACATAAAGGGCCAACTATTGACCAACTGTTTCAGTGTGGACCCCACCGACCGTGACCGACTATTTCCTTCGTGTCGGCTATCCACTGGATCAATTCTTTCGTCAGTGTGCATTCATGAACGAGGCAGCTCCCTGTCGCGAACTGGTCACGCCCGTTTTCGACAGTGACCGCGGAAAATGTTTCATTCTGCAATTGCCAGAAGATGCAAATCGACAGTTGGTGCAGGTATAATACATCATCCCTCCTCGAAAATACAAAGAAAAAGAAATCAGACGTCTCACTCCGCGTAAAACGTCCGCACACGAAGCAATGTGCCAGACTTCTGGTGACGTTGCTGCGCACATCTCACGTGGAATTTCTCTTTCTTTGCATTTTCAAGGGATGGGTGGAATTTCGACCTCAGCTAGCAGTTGGCTTACAACGTTGACATGGCGTCCTTTGACTCGAATAAAAAGGAAAGACTATACTTTTCGCTGCATTTTAATCCAATTTCAGAGTACCGGCCTGACCCTCGAACTGGACCTGAATCCTCGTGTTGGCCTGACCGCAGACATCTTGCCTGCTGAGCACCCATTATCGCCCCTGCATACTCCTTACGAAGCGGTGCTTATGACGATTGTACAAAGGAACAAGATCATACCTGGCGCTGCGTCGGGGGCAATGTTGCTAAAACCGGGATCATATGTGAAGGTTAGTCACATATCAATAATGAAAGCACCTACGTATCGAGCAACGACCTCCAAGGGGACATCGAGCCTGAATTATTAAACCTAGATTGCTAGGTGATTGATTGAGAATCTGTGAATTGATTGTAACAGTCTAGTGAATTTGTCGATAGACCTTAGTGATTATCGATCGAATACCCCCGTAATTGTAAATTTAGCTGTCAAAAAAAGCCAAATTATTCACAGACTGACTCTCTACTGCAGGCAGCAATGAATCTGATCAGCTATTCCAACGTTGAGCGCCAACGCCCGCTTCCACTTGTATTCGGTCTGGCAGGCGCGCGTCGTTGCGTGATGCACAATGACAATCGATGGCGGGATGAGACTCAACACGTGAGATTTTCGTTGTTTGTTTCGGAATCTGTTGGGTGATGCGAATTTGCGTATTTTGAGCATGTCTACAGTAGGTGACAACCCGAATGTGTCGACTCAGACTCAGATCTCTGCCGTACATACGCATTGCCTACGAAACTCAACTGGCTGCGGGTTGCGTGCGCTTTACAGATCAGGCAACATGTTTGAAAAGTTTCTCCCAAAAGCATTGTCGGAGTATACATACGTCAGATCAACATGCTGACACCATTTCCATCCCGTTCCCTGACATGACTCACCACGACACCGGCAAACAAAACAGCGATTTTCCCTTATTCCGCGACTGTTTAGGCCCGGAAGTTCAGGCATGACCTTTTCAGGCCCAGTTTCTCAGGCCCGACCGATTCAGGCCCAGCATATGTATTTGACCCATTTATAGGCTTAGGATTAGGCTCTAGCCGGGCCTGAATGGCCGGGGCTGAACCTGTGCCCCGGGACTGAATCGTCGCACAATAACTTGCCCTACCACCGAGCCCATTTCTTCGTGCCAATTTGGCCCCAGATCCTGCACCTATCCGACGGGCGTGGTTACTCCCTCGGCGCATGTCAACTGGACTGCGTGCTGAATCACACTTTGCGACATTGCGACTGCGTGCAGCCAATCGATTATCGATTTGTGTTTGAACGATATCGATTGATGACCTGTTCGAGTGATCAGATGTTGAATTGTGTTCATCAGGTTGGCGTAATGTTAGAAAAAGAGAAATAATTTGATTTTTGTTTTCTCTTTGATTTTATTTTAGCACTATTTCGGAAAGTTTTTTTTTGAACAGTATGTAGAAACTAAGCCCTAGAGGTTTCGAAGTGGAACTACAGTATTTCCACGGGGCACCGCGCCCAAAGGGCGTGTTCAAACGCTTCGAAGTACACAGGACGCATGTAGACGAAAATATCCGTTATAGCCGTCATTATGAGCAGGAAGTCTGTGTAAACATAGTGACCATCATACCGGAAGTTTTCCAGATAGAGACCCAGGGGTCTAGTCCAAAAAAAGATGGAAAACAGGTCTTTTTGCTAAAAAGCTGTTACTCAAATAGAGCCCTCTATTCGGCTTTGAACCGTCTGCCAACATTACAACTGCTTTATGTACAGTACATTCCGATGCACGTTTTCATCAAACGTTTGAACGCTCTTGAGGAGAAACCCCGAAAAACACCGATTTGAAACCACTTTTCTGGCTGGAAATCAATGATCACAGGATCAATTTTTGAAAAACTTTTTTAAAATGACTGGTTTGCTTCATACAATATGACCATCATGTCAACGCCTTATGTATTATATGACGAATAGACCGTAACCGCTTTCATAGCTCGTCAAGAAAAGTTGCGCTACTCTTTCCTTAAATCATCAGAAACGTATATACATCCAGCAAACCGTTTCAACTTATGCGATACACAGCTGCATCCCGATCGTACACTGTCCACGTGCATCCGTTCGTGTTTGCCGCCGTGTGCGTTTGAGCATCATCCCATCTCCATCAGTCAAACTGACTTTCCGGCGCCGATTTTTGCCAGCGACCAATTGCGGCAACTGATTCTGGCGATCGGAAGTGAGATTGTTTGATTTTTAGATAGAAACTTTATTCTAAAACGTTACAAATAACAATTGCCTTTATACGAAACTCTTCATGCTCATGGGCTTTCGCTGCCGAAGACATTGTTCTTATTTTGGGCTCACAACGTTTTATAACAAGTTAATTTGAGCTCCTGTTTTATTTAGATGAGACCCTTCAAGAGCAGTATGTTGACTACGTTGATGCAGCAACGCGACGGAACAAGATCATTCTCGATTTATACTATCAAGATCTGGCACACACATCCGTCAATGAGGTAAACGCGCCGTTTCAAACATGCTGTACGTTTTCTTGTCCGGTTCTTGGTGACACGACGTTTTACCATATTGGTAATTTTCCAAATTTACTAGCGCTGAAAAAATAACCTCCACCAGCACAGAAAATGTTCCACGACGTAGTACGTAGCAGATAAACTACTTTATGATATGCAGGTCAACTTGGGGGCTTGAGTTGTTATGCGTTTCTAATACGAATATTGAGCTGCGTGTTGGTTTGGTTGCCCGTTTAGATCAGGCTTCCCAGACAGACGGTGCACCAGATCGTCGTCAGTGCTGATGCAGAGTGAAACATCACCGGTCCACGCAGGAGTACGTGATGACGTTCACCAACTTTGTGGCGAGTGTTGGTGGTCTATTCGGGCTGTGGTTGGGCCCCAGTCTGGTCACTCTGTTCAAAATCGTCTATTTCTGCGTCAAATCCGCGTTGCGCAAGGCTCGACGCAAAACCGGCCCGAAGCTGACGTTCAACAGCGTCGCTGGAGCATTTGTGAGCGCCATTTTTGATTCATCTGGTTTGAGGACGCTCAACCGTCCCAGTGAACTGCAAACTTCCCAAGAAATATGTGTCCTTCATATTGATTTCAAAGTTTTCATGAATATAGTTTGAAGTTAACCCCAGCACGTAATTATTGCTCAATGTCAATTTGTTCACATTTACAGGTGGCCAACAAATGGAAGCGCAGCAGCAAGGTGTCTGATGTTTCACACAGCGGGTCTGATCCCGGTTACGAAGGCGTGCCAGCTGCCTACCGCGAACACATGGCTGCGATGAACAATAACAATAATAATGGGTGATTGGAAGTATCTATTCGTTTGTCACTTGGTGCAGATGAAATACAAGAAACAATGCCAGTCAGTTGAGAATGAAACTTTGACGACCCGGCGATTGTACAAAGCACATTTGAGCAAAACCACTTTGAGCAAGTGAAAAAGAGCAGAGCCAAAAGAGCAGAGCTCTTATTTTGTTCCATTGGCTAGGCAGACTGATTTCGGTATCAGGCCTAAGCGTAGGCTTAGGCTTGCACTCAGGCTTTAGTTTTCTGTCTGAACTTAGGCTTAGGCTTAAGTGTGATCGTGTGATCACGTGAATCACACGAGCAAAATCGAAACATTTAGCGATATCAAACTTGGTAATCGGATCGGATCCGATGTGATCTGCCTTGGTCACTCCAGGCAAGGCACATCCGATCACACCAAGTTTGTTACTGTATATCGACCATTTTGTTCTCTTCATATGTTTGGTTGTTGTGTTTTCAAACAGGCGTCTCACACGTTTCTGCCGTGACATTATTATTGTCGTGTTAGCGTAATGATCCTGGGTGGCAATGAATGAACTGAGCTGGAAACACAAGCAACGAAAGGTGACGAAAAAAATTTTTCATTTGTGCGGCACTTGGAAAGTTTGAATTAGCAATCCACACCGCGAGTTAATGCACTGCAAGTGCCCTCAAAGTCATAGGCACCACACACGCCGCTCCCATGGGACCTTGTATGCTACGGTTTTTCAAAAACTTCGATCCAAAGTTCCAACACAAATTCTTTTCTCAAGATCATACAGTATTTGTTTACTTCCAACCAGGGTTGTTTAAAAAAAACAGGAGTTAATTAAAAAAATTAAAAAAAATTTTTTTTGAAGAGCCAGATGTTCTGTTTTTTTAGTTTTTCGGAAAAATAAAATCGCCTAATTTTTCCAAAAATGGCCTTTTTGAGGCATAAATTTTTGAAATTTTTTTCTAAGTTGGGTCAAATTTCCCAAAATCGCGCCTGCGGCGCTTACTTTGACCGCCTAAATGACTCATAAAGAAGTGATGAACCTCAGTTTTTTTTTTAAATGATAAGTCAGTGCATACTTCTTAGGCACCATAGTTTTCTATATTGTAGCCCCACCAATCTGTGAAACGGTTATACAGAACGTATGGAAACTAATAGGCACCATGTGTACATACAAGTGTACGTATACTGGCGCAGGATCATGAACGGAAGCTTTTCATTTCATTCAGTGTCTTGAGAGCATCGTTCACAGGGGCCCTATTTGGAGAATACAGGTACCGGAGAACGCCAAGTACGTCCCCTGGGGGATCATCGTAGAATTCACATCGAATATGAGGTTTCAATCAAGTTCCCAAATATGCCCGCACTTTGTCTACCGACAAACACTGATAATAAAATAGTCGTGTCGAGTCCACGTCACGTTCAGATCCTGCTAGAATAACCGAATCGCCTTCGTACATACGTTGATGATCCCCACGTGAGGGGTCACGTGACGAAAAATTTTGAGTTTTCAAAAATTTTTGTGTGGCGCCTCCATTTCACCTCAAACGACGTTTGCGCTACTTTTTCTAATTAAAAAAATTTTTCAAAAAAAAATTTTTTTCTGTGTTTTTTTTAAAAACAGTGCTCTGATAAAAAAAACTTTTTTTCAACCCTGCTTCCAACGCTGCAGCATGAACTGATGCTGCAGTCCAAAAAACACAAGGAAAATATTGGTATTATACCAATTGTTTCCCTATACCTTGCGTGTTATGCGGGGTTTTTGCTCTCTGCTGGTTTAGTACTGCTGCTGAAACATCCCTCGTTTTTATGCACACAATAGCTGTTTGTTTTTTTATTTGCACGTGTAGTTGCAGCATGCCTACATGGAAGCTGCAAGCGAAAAAGATTTAGTAGTGATAATGTGGTTAGAGACCGATACTTGAGCACATAATGTTCCATGCCTGTATGTGCTACAACAATTACATACCACTGAAACATCAGCTCTGTTGTCACACACTGACAACACGCGTGCATGACCAATCTCTTAATTGCAAGTCATCAAACTAGTTTACCTGCACTGCAAGACAAAGAAACGTTTCTGAATAGTAATGCAGGACTTCGTACGCCCTGTCTGCACGCACCGCGTGTTTAGCGCTATGTATGTGCCACTGCAGCCGCAGTTGTTTTATCAACGACAATGTATTTTTACGCATGCCGCATGACATAATTAAACTGTAACGCACACAATTGCCACAGAAATTTACGTGATTGCCTTTTGTTGCAGCGAGACGCTGCAAGTCAAAAAGTAGTTTAGTAGTAACATAGCGTTATACACCCTATCTTTAACACGTGTTGAAATGCAGCATTTTGCGATCCGCTTAAGTATGACCACTGAAACATCCCCTGCTGCTGACCATGTGACTGGGCGGGCCGTTTGTGACTGAGAGCCTCTGTGTACCGTCAATAGTCGTTGAGTGGTCAAATAACTTTTTCACTCTCCATAGTCTCCGAAAATTTATCATGAAACTCAATAATGTTTATCGCTATTATTGCTACCAGAAGTGCAAAATGATGCATTTATCACCATGATCCGCTGCTATGCACATTTGAAAGTATGCACTCCACTGACGCGTACTGTATACTAATGTGTGTATTGCTATATTTTGTTGTTTAGTATCTCCCTGCAACAGGGCCAAATAATAACCGTGGGACAATCTTGCCGGTGTAGTGGCGGGACGCTTCGACACACCTTTGAAATGCACGCCTCAGCGGGAGGGTTCGTCCCATAGAGCAAATTGTGGACGATGCGCATGGGACGATCAGGGACACACGGCCGATCAAATACAAGCACTGAAACTTTCACTTTTCCCGTCCACCTCACAGAACTGTAGCAGGTTTTCAGCACTGCACTTTTGTTTCACACTGTTTTTGATGCCCTTTCAAATGTGGACTACCTTCTCACATAGAAACTTAATGTTTCACCAGTTTGTGTAGCTATGTATATGAGTTGCAGCGACTGTGGCAGCGACTGCAAGTCAAGAATAAAATAAAAATTGTGGAAAGATGTCTCGTAGGTTTCATCCTCGAGTTCGCGCACAGGGTCAAGTAGTGCCTGTGGAACATCACCGTTTATCGCAAGTTTTGAGGCATGGGTTGTTTCTCACTGCATCATCACTGTTTCCGCTGCGTGACTTTTCTGAATTAAGGATATTAAGAAATTTAGCTAACTTCGTTCAGCGTGACAAGATGTTCCCCGACCTAAAATCAATAACTAATAAGCTGAACGAAGTTGGTGGTTCCAATAAATTGCTTAATATCCTAAAATGCCACGGCCGACGAAGGCAAGTCACATCCGATCACCAAGTTTGATATCGACCAAACTGATTCATGCGGACACGTGTGTGACGACCATAACAATAACTATGAGTTAGTTACATTCTTTATTCTTGCGTTGCAGCGGGCGGGAAAAGCGGCTGCAAGTCAAAAATTATTTTAGTAGTAAGGGTGGCATTTCCACCAAAGGACGTTCCGATACAATAGAACAAATTTACTATTGAAGGGCTTTAAAACATCCCCGCTTTTAAAAAAATTGAATGTGCTCATTCCCAACCATCGCTCATAAGACAGCTGTTTTCAGTTTTAGTTTGATTGTGGTTAGTGTCAAATGCAGCACAGAGAAGAGCTGCAAGACAAAAAATAGTTTAGTAGTACTATAACACTTTCCGACTATGTTTTTCCTGGCGCGTGTTTCTTAAATAGAATCGTTGAAACATCAGCACACTGTTGCGCGTGCTCACAGGCTGCCGATTGGTTTGTTTTGTTAGATAATCACCACGCAGGTTTGCAGCACAATAGGCTGCAAGACAAAAAATAGCTTAGTAGTGTATATTGTACTTCGCGTAACCTATACTTATAACGTACTGTATCTTTATGCAGCCGTCGTTCATATATCATCTCTAAAACATCAAGTGTTGTTAGCTATGTCGAGCTCGAAGGTCGAAACAGGCCCTGACACACATTTTAGTGTCATTTCCAATTCGCTTCATGTTTATCTGACAGACAGGGTTGGATTAAAAATGTAAAATTTCTATTATAAAAGAATTTTTTTCAAAAATTGTCCAAACGTAAGCTTACTTTTTTCACAATTTCTTCACCTTTTTTCGTTATGTTCTCACTTTTTTAAGGTACATACATAAAGGCATGTTAAATAATCACCGCACATGTTTTGGAGCGCACTGAAGTGCCTGCAAGACAAAAAACAGTTTTTATTCTCGTCAAATCAGCTCATCGAACTCAACTCATTGCGCGTGATTATATATATATTGTTATATATCAGCACTAAAACATCAAGTGTTTTTGGTTACGTGTGTCGAGCGCGAAACAGGTCCGGACGAATTTTAGTGCCCTTTCAAATGTACTGGTCCTTTATGCTTCATGTATAATACCTCTGACACTTAGTGTTGAGCACTGAAACATCACCGTTCTACGCGCAGTTACTCTCGTGACTGGTTTGACATGATGCCATATGCACGTCGAAACTAATATTTGATTTTCTGACTGTGGGGCCAAGCTGCGATAGTTGCAAAGAAGCTGCAAGGCAAAAAAACGCTTTAGTGTTGAACTCATGGGCTGCAATTGGCTACTTTTAGACCAGTGTTTTGCAAGACACCCATTACTTGCGTCGAGCCAAACGTCTCTTCTTTGTGAGCGCACTGGCTTTACCAGGCTGGCCTTTGCCGAAGTTTGATGTTTCAGCGGCACTACTTCAAGCTGGATAATGAACTTTCGTTCGTTAATACATGTGCGCAGGCGTTAATACGCTGATATATTACTACTTAACATATTTTTTGTCTTGCAACATTGATCTTCGTTGCAAACTGTGAATTTTATTCGCAATGACGTTGACATGGTGCACCAACCGTCTGTGAGAACAACAAGACCAAAACGTGCAACCAAACCACATGACTCCATAAAGGGGATAGACTGAAACTGATCCAAATTTTTGCAACACAATTAAAATACTTTCTAAATTTCGTTCTCTACCGCATGAGGTTGTTGTCGTGAACGTGCTGCTATTTTTGTAAGACAGCAAAACATGGCACTGACGGCTGCCACAAATGCGTCCGTACAAAACATTAAACTTGGTGCCGACAAGCTGCGCTTCTTCGACAACGGTTGGGCAAAAGAAAACGGCACGACACTTGAAATTAAAACAACGACGTCTTTTTTTGAAAACGTCTCAGTTTTTTTTCGTTTGTAAATTCTGCATGTCCTTCATTTTACCAAGGAAAACCATTATTTTTGTCCAACACTCGTCAAAATTTTTTTGACCAATTTATATTTTAACGAGATAGTTCGCAGCTTGAAAAGGGTTGGATGAACCACGTTTATTTTGCTTTAAAATACACATAATTGCTCTGTTTAGCCATTCTTTATTCCTAAAACGCACCTTTTCAAACTTTTTTGAAGCATGTTTGGGCAGGGTTGGGCAAAAAAAGGTGTTTGAGAAAAATTTTTTTTAAAATTTTTCGGGAGAACAAAATATTCTAAAACGTCCAAAAATGGCCTTTTTGGGGGTTATTTTTTTGTGATTTTTTCTCAAGGGTCGAAAAATTTTCTTCACAAAATCACTTTTGGGGCATGTATTTGGTATCTAAGATGCCCCAAATGATGTTATTATACCTCCCCGTGATACGTGAGACACAGTATGCATGTATAGTCCAGCCACGAACTCATGAGACGACTTATTTTGAAGTTGACCTGAACGGATCCAATAATGTTCCGGTTCCACGTATTTCGGAAATGAAAGAAAGAGAAACGCATGTATTTTTTAAAGACACGCTCTCCACCTCGGTGCGTAAATTCCCTTTTGACTCCCAAAACATTTGTGTGTTGAACAACGTTGCTGTTCGCGTAAGCACGCAATAAATTGAGGTCTGCCAGCTGGAACTTGTCATCATGTCTCTCGGCCCAATCTCTTTCTTTTGTTTGCGAAAACACCGTGTAGCCCGAGCATTTTTAAATCTGGCCAAGCAAGCTTTAAAAAAGTCGTCTCATGAACTCGTGGCTGGACTATACTTACATGGTACTTTGATGTCATACCCCATCGAGTCGGTCATATACGACTGATTCAGCGACCCGACAAGTATTTCTGCAGCTTGTATTCTCAATTCTGTATGGTTTATGAGTGAATCTTGCTTATTCGACCACAAACTGTTGTCTAGTGATGGGCTCGCGCCTGAAAATTTCGCTCTTTTTTTCGCTCTTCGCTCTTCGCGCCCGGAGCGAAAAGCGAGCGAAGGCAAATTACAATTTCGCGCTTGGGCGCGAAGAGCGAGCGAAACTTTTTTACAAATTTCGCTCTTTGATACTGTGAATAGCAACAGGCCAGAATTTTGTGCTTTCATCAAAAAAAAGAGTGCAGAACAGTTATTGGTCTCACACTCAGTCGCACAATGGGCGAGTCACACTGCCCAGCCCATGCATGAGTGCTCTGTTTACAATATCGCATCGGAATGGTAAATAAAATACCTTTATGTTCCGTTTACTTCAATTTTGATCATTGAATTTTGAACCAGACATTGATATTGACCCACACTGACACACTTAAGCACCTGATTATGTCCGTGCCACACTACAATACAAGAAAACAAAATAGAACAGGGCAAAACTGATGAACAACAGAACAGAACACATGCATGTTCAATCATGATTGTCAGAACACATGATTGTCGCCACGCCATATTGTCGTTCTTTTTCTCTGAACTGAAAGAATAATGATTCTTTCTCTGGATATAAACGTTTACAACATTTCTGAATAATTTACAAAAGTTTTTTTGTTCAAACGCATCAAAGCAAGAAAGCGCGAAAAAAAGAGCGAAACGCTCGGGCGCGAACGAAAGAGCGGCAAAGAGCGAAAGAGCGAAATCGCTCTTCGCGCTTAGAGCGAAGAGCGAGCGAAGGCAAATTTCAATTTCGCGCCTGGGCGCGAAGAGCGATTTCGCTCTTCGCTCTTAGAGCGAAGAGCGAGCGAAGGAAAAAAATTGGGAGCGAGCCCATCTATAGTTGTGCCTGATATTGGTCGCACAATGACTTTATAAGAATTTGTCAAATTTTTTTCCTGAATCGTAAAGAGGGAAAGTGACTGGGTGGTGACGTTGCGTTGCGCGATCACACACAAAACACGTAGTAAAGAGAATGTTTCAGACCTGCGGCAACGTGGTTGATCTGCTAGATTATTTTCCGCTGAAAATGTTTTGTGAGAATCACAAATAGCACAGTAGTTAAGAGTGACTGAACGTGAAAATCAGGATTGATTTTGATGAATTCTTATATAGTCATTGTGCGACCAATACCACAGAGCAGCAATCATGGGTCCATAACAAGCACAGACTGTTGGATCGCATCGAAATAGCGTAAACACCCTTCATAAGTGATGCAAACCAAGTCACAAAAGTGACTTGTCAATTAAAGTTGCATTTTTTCGCGATTTTGCGCGTTTTTAGGCAAATTTGGTAAAATTTCCCCGAATCTGAGACTTTTTAGAAAAAATTTTAAAAAAAACTCGTTTAAAAAATTTTTTTTCCAATTCTGTGTTTGGGCATCTGGGCGTATTTGAAAAAAACGCCTTTTTTAGAAAAACGAATTTTTGAAAAAGCGGCATTTTCCCAACCCTGACTTCAAGCTGGCAGAGCAGTCGCCCGGTTGTCGAAAAGAATCTGGGTGCGGGTCCCATCGCCAGTTGAAGCAAGCAATTTTTTGGTGATCAAGGATTGCGGTTTGTTCGCGTTTCCAATGTCAAAATGTGTACCTGTCACCTATAGCACCTAGATGTAGTGTCTGTTTTTCATTGTTGATACTTCCAACAATCAATAAATCAAAGGAATCCTTTTCATTTCACACAACGTACTTATGCACTCATCAAGGTCAGACAATGTATGAGCCCGCATTTGACAGCCGATTGCTTTGCTTGGGCACGATCTGCGTGTATGAACGAAGTATCAGTTGCAGGGTTGAAAAAAAATTTTTTTATTAACGAGCTTTTTTTTTAAAAAAAAAATTTTTTTTTTTGATTTTTTTTTGACGAAAATTTTTTTTATTAGAAAAAGTGATGCAAACGACGTTGCAGGAGAAATGAAATCGATACAACATATTTTTCAAAAATTGAAAAATTTTCGCCTCAGACCGAACTTGTGTGGTGACACCCGGTAGTATTGTGCAGATTCCATGGTCTCCGACCAGTCTGAGGTTGATGTTCACTAACGATGTTACTCTGATGTATTGTAGCATGCCGTACAACGTATTTTAATGCATCTAATGCCGTATATCTGATATACGACCATCAAAATATCGATTACAGCCCAAATCTTGCGCGTCAGATCGACTTTGCGCGCCCGGTTTTGCACCAGACCTGCATATATACATGTGTATAGTCTGTTGATTATATTTCGACATAGTGTATAAGCCCCATTCAGCGATGTTTGGAGCGGGCTGGGTAGAAGCCATTCTAAATGAATGTTTCAAGCATTGCTAATTCAGGCAAAAGACCGATTGAACATTGCTTGCCGCGTGGCGCAAAAACACGTGCCCTGTCATCGCACAACACCAACAATGTTCAATGGCTCTGCGAATGAGTTGGCAATGCCTGAAACATTCATTTAGAATGGCGTCGACCCAGCCCGCTCCAAACATCGCTGAATGGGGCTTATACACTATGTCGAAATATAATCAACAGACTATAGTAGCATGTAGTAGTACATTATCGGTGCCACATCACTCTAAAAGACCAGCCCCGCGCATCCCTGTACGGATTTGGGGACAATACAGGGCGCCGCAGGCGCGATTTTGGAAAAATTGTCTCGTCCACAGAAAAAAAGTGCCATTTTTTTGCCTCGAAAAAGGCCATTTTTGGACATTTTAGCCCATCTTGGGCAACTTTTTTCTATTAAAAAAAAGCAAAATCTGAGTTTCAAAAAAAAAATTTTTTTTTTTAAAAAAATTTTTAATTGACCACTTTTTTTTGATACAACCCTGATCAGTTGTGTGTGAACCTGAACAGTGAGCAAAATTTTCTCGGCATGAGAATTAGCCTTGTGCGCGCATGTTTGTTGCAGTAGTGTGCAGGGTACATGTATTGATGGTATATGAATTCGTTCACGCGTATAGTGTTCGTACGTTTTGCTCATACGTTTTTCTATCCAAAATTATTTGGTTGGAGAAAGACCGCCAATATCCTGTAATCCTGTAAGATATGCCATATTTATGGATGTGGATGTTTTACAAACGGTAGAAACAAATTTTGATTTAGATTTTTTTTGGACAAAAACTTGCTGTATTTCTTTCGATCAGCATATAGCTTAAAAAATTCAAAGCAACTGACACTGCGTAATTGACGCTGACATATTTACGCTGGTTTGTGTTTTGTATTTCCAAATGTTACGTTCGTGTGGATGTCCCCACCCCCAATCTCGCAAATGACGCTCGCCAAAAGGTAAGCTGTTCGATTTCGTGGAACTTCGCAGGCAAATTACATCTCTTCTCATTTTCAGAACTTTACTTCAAACAACACATGTCATCGTGTTACGCCAGAGCTGCCGCACTAAATGAAACCGTCAGAACTTCATGAGGTATTTGATTTTCGGCACGTTGATGGAGGAATATGGACATTTCAAAGCCAAACCAGACCGACATGTGAGTCACACAGGCGCGCATTTAAGAGCACACGAGAATGCTTGTCCGCACTGGACGATGACAAACCGTGAAGAAAAATATATACCGTAAAATGGATTTCAGAACTGTGGCATCACCCACCACTAAAAGCAACATGTCTGTGTGTAAAATGGTGATATTATAGTTTGAACAAAGATCAACGGTTGGAAGGTATAGTGCTTCGAAATTGCATGACACGTCATAAAACACGATAAACTTGATCCAGACTGAGCACGGGAACCAAATGTTCCTCGTGTTTTGTGAAAAAACCTGGTGAAGTGAACCTGAAATGAAGCGAAGGAATGGTTGGACAGGAGCCGGAAATGTTTTCTAACGCTGCATGCATGCACACAGGGATATTGCTCTGGCTCTGGTGCATCCAACGGCCAAATACTTGAGACGAACAACTGGAAACAGTACTCAGCTCTTCACGTATTCGTCGAAAATGAAAATTAAGGCGGCCACTTTTTTGAATAACTTTTAATTTATTAGAAACAGTAATTTGCTCCACTCGCTCACATCACAATTACATTATTGTGTTGCAATCATATCGTGTCGGAACATAACGCGCTTTGTGAATCGGCTAGGCCACTCTTGATTGTACAGTTGCATCAATCCCCGTTTTTTCACGCAAGGTTTTATTTTCGAATCAATGCACAAAACATTGCCAAAAGGGTGCTGCTTTGACAGAAGTAAAGAGGGACGGTACTTCTAACACAGTCAATTTGAACAACACATTGTGAACAAACTTACATTGTGCTACCGTACTAGATTCCAGAACCGGAATACGGCCAGGAATAGCGAAAGATATATAAAAATTTTTAAACCAGCAAAGCTCATCATCTCTATTTGAATGATTTCACAAAACTTTAGCCCGCGTAGCATTTCTTCATACCATTCCCCCAAGGTACCATACCGTCATAATTTTCGCAGCCAGCACTGCTATTTTCTCTCTCTCTCTCACAACATTTTCAAACTGTCACTTTTCAGTCACATCTGCCCACGTCCGGTATACATATGTGCAACCGAAAATGCGTTCCAACTTAATTGCTGTGATTTTGTTTCTAATTATTGTGAATATTTTTCTTATGGCTAATAATGTCTGACGCAATGCCGTCTGGATGACAGACTAAGAAAATTGCAGCACAGCATGCAGACGCAATAAACTGGATCAAGTGCACGCGCACACATTTGGCTGACACGTCCAAAAACGGCAAGTGAAAAATATATAGACCAGCACTGAGGCTGTGAACAAAAAACACCTGCCCACCCAAAGATGGCGGAACCGCGGCATGATCGTTCTTTGCAGTTTAGTGGTATGGCGGCAGTCATATTTTAAACACGACACTCAATTGGTTGCCACTATCTTGGCAATCTATTCTGACGAAAACAACGTGACCTGGGTACCTGCATTCCGTTCAATTATTATTGCGGTCTGAAACAAGCCAAAATAAGACAAGTGTACTGGGTGAGACATGCACAACAACATTACCGATTATTGCTGAATAAATCAGCATGGCAGAGATGATTGGGAGCGACCAAAAGGTCTCCACGTTGACATAATCGGACAAACGAATTTCCACGACACAGCAGAAATTGCATACAGCATAGCCAGAAACTATGGTTTTATGGAAGTCAGAAAATTCGAGGTGGACACGGACAGCAAATCAACAACGAAGCAAGGGCAAAAATGATAAAAAAATCATAATGGATGAAGAAAGGCTGGAAGAAATGAGAATAAAAAAGTATACTAATAAACGACTTTTCGATATTGACATCGTGCACCGAACGTTGCGGCAAAATATCAACAGGAGATGGATGCGATGCTCAGCAAAGGAGCACATTTGACCATCGTCGGATATACTGAGTGGCATGCATATCGCCTGTATTTGGTGATTCACACGTATATGTAGCACGGTTGACAGACATGGCGAGAACTCTGCCTCGGTCTGACTTGGTTCAGTATGCTTGCGCGGCACGTCTGACCATCATTCATGCTTCATAGCAGGAAGCTGGACCTTCGGTTTGGTCTATTTATATTGTTTTAATGCGAAATGACGATTCAGCACAATTTGTAGACCCCAGTGGTTACATGGAGGACCAACAGCAGAAGTGGCCTATGACAGGGCTGTGCACGCAAACGTTGTGGTTATCAAAGCCGGTGGCAAAAGCAAAGACCAACGGATCTGTGAAGCGAAAGGTATTGTGCAGAGGCCATGAGCATGCGGCACAATCGGGTGAGATGTGGAAATTGGCAATCTAATGTCATGTGTTCGATATCAGTGCAGGGTAACAGAAATAAGTACTTTTTGAACTTCGTTTAATGCGCCACTCCACTCATTTACAGCGGGCAGTGACGCGCCACATGGTCCCATACTGTTTTACCAAAGTTGGTAATCGCGTATGAACGCCATGTACACCGAGTTGTGTCAAACCATTTGTGGATACAGTGTAGATTTTCTGCGCAATTTTTTTGTTCTTGTGTTATCACACGGATCTCGACCACAGTGTTTCGATATTGCACTGGAATTTCAAAGATGGCTTAAGTGATTGACAGATTTGGCGAACTTTTCCGTTGTGCCATACGGGCTCAAACTCTGGGTGGGTGTGTTCATTTGCAAAGATTCAGGGCATAACTGGCTTAGAATTCTCAAATTTCAAGTATTGATAGATCCTGTAATTAGAATACAGCGTAACTGGGGAGTAGGCATGGGCAGAAAATGGCATGCATGCGCTCTGTGCACATCGAAATTTATGTGAGTTTACGTTTGAGAAGTGTTTACCTTGCGCTGATGCGCTGCATGACTTTTGCGCGCGCGCAAGATCAGATTGCTAAAGAAAAAGTACCAGCACATCAGTACACCACAGTGTGGTGGGTGACCACACGCCATGCAGTGTGTAGCTGTTCGGTGCATCATGCTGTCATGACATTTTCTACTATCTTTTTTACCTGTTAGGCAGGAAAAATCGAGAAATTCACCTGTGACACAAACACAATTACTGTATAGCTGGTAAGTGACCAATCTCTTCGTCCTTGCCTGTGGATTTTCAGAATAATCAATCTAATTTCAGAGCCAAACTCGCTGGGAAATAATGTGTGAATCGCGATCACACATTTTTGTGTGAATTGCAAAACACACACATTTGTGTTATTTCTGTTGTGATTACGAAAAACTGTGCCGTTCCAGAAAAAACACACAATAATGTGTAAAATTCACACATAATTGTGCAAAGATGGTTGTTTGTGGTTTTGGTGAAAACTGGAAAAGCTACAGATCATCAAGTGCTGATACCTGACGATTACACTCGAACGAAGAAACACCAGGATGAATATTAGCGGTTGGAGGCAGGTGGATTTGATTGTCAACGTAGACTTGCTCAAAAAGAGAGCCAAGCTCGATCCTTCACTGTCAAATGTGTCGCATTCTGCTGTCTAGAGCATGAATGTGTCTATCATACGATTCGTGCAGGAAAAGATGCCTGTCTGGATATGCCTACGCCTGGATGGATATAGGCGTGACGTTAAGGAATGTTCCGCACGTTTCGGCTCAGTAACGCCAGAGCCACACTTCAATTTCACCAAGAAGCACTCGAGAAAACAACCGAGGACGTAACCGTGTGGGCCCAATCGTTCAACTGACTGTCGACGGTGGAGTGTTTTTGCGTTCAACCAGATATGATGCATAACCCAAGTGTGCCATGTCAAGAGGCAGCTTGGTCGAAAGTCGAGGCTGGTCCGAGGTAGTTCATTTAGTGCCACCTGAAGTTGCTCAACCAAAAGAATGCCATCTTGGAGCCTGCATATCAAGTTCAATTTATTTGCACACGCTGCCTTCTGTGGCGCACGTCACAAAAAGTAGTCGAGCATGTTATACAATATTGTACTTCTGCAGAGCTGCGTAACATTCGAACTTTGGCAAGAGGGTTCTACACAGGTCTGCGCTGCGGGGCGATTGCATTCGCTGGTCGATATCAAACTTGATGACATCGGATCGTATCGGACCGGTCTGGGGGACACATTGATGTGATCGTAGCACCAAGACCGGAATGGGATCCGAATAGCTGCTCACACAGATGTCATCGGACTAGATTGTCACATCACGTAATGTGATCGAACCGGGTCTGACCCCAACAACCGTCGCACTAAAGATTGTTTTTTTATCCCATACGACATGCATCATGAAGTGTGTGGCTGTTTAGTGCTTCATGCTCTCTCATGTTTCCAGTGGGACTTTCAGGCTGGAAAATTGACAAATTTACGTTTCATAAAATATATACGTACACAACTGGTAGTTTCAAATCTTTTCAGTTTCGCTTGCAGATTTAAAAAATGTCCAGTTTAATTTCAGAGGCAAAACCCAACGCTGTATTTTGGTGAAACACACGATGTTTCATGATCAACTCCGAACACTTTTACGATTACGCATGGTAGCTCGTCGAGGAAAAATCCAAACAAGCCGAATGATGGAGATCGGGGGCAGGTAGAATTGATTCCAAACGAAGTCCTCCGTGATCAGAGAGCCAAAACCAAAATCCGAACTCTCAATGTATGAGATACAAACTCCTTAAGCTAATTAAGTTAATTACCCTACTCACACAACATTTACAATCACACGTCACCTACAGTCAGACATGATGTTTGCGCTCAACGCTGCACTTATTTCAGAAACAGCTTGCCACACATCCAAAAGAAGTTCTGGCCGGAAAGTTCATCACAGGCATGGGTCACAGTGGTGATGGCGTTTCGGACCCTACACAGACGTTCAACATACTTAGATATAGATATAGGCTCGCAGCGATCAGAAACAGCTAGTGTTAAAAGCTTTGAATACTGTGCATGCTTCATCACAGATGTTTCAAAAGCACATCATCTGGTCCTGCGTACCCATACACCGCGCTCCAACCATCCGACAACACAAAAGCGGACGAATCTTATCGACGTGAGTGAGACAAGAGTGTGTTTTATATGAAAAATTCAGCAGATCGAGCCTTTGGGCTCCACCAGACAGGGTTGGGCAAATAAAAACGACGGCGTTTTTTCTTAAAAAACGACGTTTTTTTCCAAAAAAAAACGCCTGGGTCGTTTTTCGTTTTTTAAATCCTGAATTTCCTTGATTTTCCCTGATTTTTCAGGGAAAGTACCCTGATTATCAAGGTAAATCAAGGAAAAAAGGAAACCCATTTTTTTCAAAAAATTTTCGACCAATTTTTACTTTGTCGAGATACGTCGATATACGGAGTTTGACTTTCAGTGATGACCCCGGCCAAAGTTGGTCCAATGATGCGGGTCTGATATAAGGGATCTTAACAACTCGCTAGAAAAGGGTTGAAACCCGTTTATTTTGCCTCAGAACACATAGAATTACTTCATTTAACCACGTTTTCTTCCCAACATGAGCGTTTTCCAATTTTTTTGGGGCATATTTTGGCGCTTTGACAAACTTTTGGAACCAGATTGAAAATAAAAGTGACACACAGAGATTTGGGGTGACTTTGTCCTTTGTGCTAGGAAAACGAAGCTTTCAGAAGAAAAACATTAGACATAATAAAAAGATCACACGGTCGATCCGGTGCAATCGACCAGCCCAGCAGCACGCAAATCCGCTCGCGCTGACACGACTTTAAAAAATTACGTTTTTGATTGTGTGGAGGAATAGCGAATTTGAACGAGGCCAAAACCTATGGCAAAAAAGTAGCACTGATAGCCATTATGATGTGAAATTCAATACCGGCAAACGCTTTTGAAATTCCCCGTATCACCTAAGCGTTGGTTTGTGTTACCACCGATGAGGTCTCCAGTAGGTATCTCTCTTTTGAGCACTTCTTTCTGAACGGGCATCAGCAAACTATCTTAACGCTTCCAATATTGCTGTGATCTCCATCAAACGTTACAAATTGGACAATTTGAGTCGGCTTTTGAACCCTTGCGTTGTACCCAATTGAACCCAATTTCCTGAATTGGTCAGTTAAAAATTGCTGCTGCGATACATATCTCAACGTCTTTAGGATTAAGGCCATGTGGGGTACCTTGAGGGCCGCACTGAAGCAAAAAATACCAATGTTGTTGGTCAGACGGTAAGGCGATTTCGAGGGCACGCCTTTTGCGCAGGACCGGTCATACGTGTCATGACGCTACTGCGGGAGACAGGTTCGCATACTAAAGATTGAGGTCTTGTTTAGTCGTGCGCCTGAAGTTTCATCAAAATCGAAGCCTCACGCATTCCAGTTTGTAGATTAGGGCTCCACCAGATAGACCCGAAACATAAATTTTTTCTATGTCCATGTTTTGGGTTTCGAGTTTTTAAAAGAAAACGAAACCCGAAACACAAACCATGATAATCGAAAATGTTTCGATCTTGCCACTTGTAGCTGACGTGAACAATTTATACAGTCGGTCGAAACAAAAAATTCAAAAAATCGTTTTTAAAATAAACGTTTTTTTAAACGCCCAGATGACCAAAATATGCCCAAAAAAATTGGAAAACGCTCATGTTGGGAAGAAAACGTGGTTAAATGAAGTAATTCTATGTGTTCTGAGGCAAAATAAACGGGTTTCAACCCTTTTCTAGCGAGTTGTTAAGATCCCTTATATCAGACCCGCATCATTGGACCAACTTTGGCCGGGGTCATCACTGAAAGTCAAACTCCGTATATCGACGTATCTCGACAAAGTAAAAATTGGTCGAAAATTTTTTGAAAAAAATGGGTTTCCTTTTTTCCTTGATTTACCTTGATAATCAGGGTACTTTCCCTGAAAAATCAGGGAAAATCAAGGAAATTCAGGATTTAAAAAAACGAAAAACGACCCAGGCGTTTTTTTTTTTGAAAAAAACGTCGTTTTTTAAGAAAAAACGCCGTCGTTTTTATTTGCCCAACCCTGTCTGGTGAAGCCCAAAGGCTCGATCTGCTGAATTTTTCATATAAAATACACTCTTGTCTCACTCACGTCGATAAGATTCGTCCGCTTTTGTGTTGTCGGATGGTTGGAGCGCGGTGTATGGGTACGCAGGACCAGATGATGTGCTTTTGAAACATCTGTGATGAAGCATGCACAGTATTCAAAGCTTTTAACACTAGCTGTTTCTGATCGCTGCGAGCCTATATCTATATCTAAGTATGTTGAACGTCTGTGTAGGGTCCGAAACGCCATCACCACTGTGACCCATGCCTGTGATGAACTTTCCGGCCAGAACTTCTTTTGGATGTGTGGCAAGCTGTTTCTGAAATAAGTGCAGCGTTGAGCGCAAACATCATGTCTGACTGTAGGTGACGTGTGATTGTAAATGTTGTGTGAGTAGGGTAATTAACTTAATTAGCTTAAGGAGTTTGTATCTCATACATTGAGAGTTCGGATTTTGGTTTTGGCTCTCTGATCACGGAGGACTTCGTTTGGAATCAATTCTACCTGCCCCCGATCTCCATCATTCGGCTTGTTTGGATTTTTCCTCGACGAGCTACCATGCGTAATCGTAAAAGTGTTCGGAGTTGATCATGAAACATCGTGTGTTTCACCAAAATACAGCGTTGGGTTTTGCCTCTGAAATTAAACTGGACATTTTTTAAATCTGCAAGCGAAACTGAAAAGATTTGAAACTTACCAGTTGTGTACGTATATATTTTATGAAACGTAAATTTGTCAATTTTCCAGCCTGAAAGTCCCACTGGAAACATGAGAGAGCATGAAGCACTAAACAGCCACACACTTCATGATGCATGTCGTATGGGATAAAAAAACAATCTTTAGTGCGACGGTTGTTGGGGTCAGACCCGGTTCGATCACATTACGTGATGTGACAATCTAGTCCGATGACATCTGTGTGAGCAGCTATTCGGATCCCATTCCGGTCTTGGTGCTACGATCACATCAATGTGTCCCCCAGACCGGTCCGATACGATCCGATGTCATCAAGTTTGATATCGACCAGCGAATGCAATCGCCCCGCAGCGCAGACCTGTGTAGAACCCTCTTGCCAAAGTTCGAATGTTACGCAGCTCTGCAGAAGTACAATATTGTATAACATGCTCGACTACTTTTTGTGACGTGCGCCACAGAAGGCAGCGTGTGCAAATAAATTGAACTTGATATGCAGGCTCCAAGATGGCATTCTTTTGGTTGAGCATCTTCAGGTGGCACTAAATCAACTACCTCGGACCAGCTACGACTTTCTACCAAGCTGCCTCTTGACATGGCACACATGGGTTATCCATCATGTGGTTTAACGCACCAACACTCACCGTCGACAGTCAGTTGAACGATTGAGCCCACACGGTTACGTCCTCGGTTGTTTTCTCGAGTGCTTCTTGGTGAAATTGAAGTGTGGCTCTGGCGTTACTGAGCCGAAACGTGCGGAACATTCCTTAACGTCACGCCTATATCCATCCAGGCGTAGGCATATCCAGACAGGCATCTTTTCCTGCACGAATCGTATGATAGACACATTCATGCTCTAGACAGCAGAATGCGACACATTTGACAGTGAAGGATCGAGCTTGGCTCTCTTTTTGAGCAAGTCTACGTTGACAATCAAATCCACCTGCCTCCAACCGCTAATATTCATCCTGGTGTTTCTTCGTTCGAGTGTAATCGTCAGGTATCAGCACTTGATGATCTGTAGCTTTTCCAGTTTTCACCAAAACCACAAACAACCATCTTTGCACAATTATGTGTGAATTTTACACATTATTGTGTGTTTTTTCTGGAACGGCACAGTTTTTGCGTACATCACAACAGAAATAACACAAATGTGTGTGTTTTGCAATTCACACAAAAATGTGTGATCGCGATTCACACATTATTTCCCAGCGAGTTTGGCTCTGAAATTAGATTGATTATTCTGAAAATCCACAGGCAAGGACGAAGAGATTGGTCACTTACCAGCTATACAGTAATTGTGTTTGTGTCACAGGTGAATTTCTCGATTTTTCCTGCCTAACAGGTAAAAAAGATAGTAGAAAATGTCATGACAGCATGATGCACCGAACAGCTACACACTGCATGGCGTGTGGTCACCCACCACACTGTGGTGTACTGATGTGCTGGTACTTTTTCTTTAGCAATCTGATCTTGCGCGCGCGCAAAAGTCATGCAGCGCATCAGCGCAAGGTAAACACTTCTCAAACGTAAACTCACATAAATTTCGATGTGCACAGAGCGCATGCATGCCATTTTCTGCCCATGCCTACTCCCCAGTTACGCTGTATTCTAATTACAGGATCTATCAATACTTGAAATTTGAGAATTCTAAGCCAGTTATGCCCTGAATCTTTGCAAATGAACACACCCACCCAGAGTTTGAGCCCGTATGGCACAACGGAAAAGTTCGCCAAATCTGTCAATCACTTAAGCCATCTTTGAAATTCCAGTGCAATATCGAAACACTGTGGTCGAGATCCGTGTGATAACACAAGAACAAAAAAATTGCGCAGAAAATCTACACTGTATCCACAAATGGTTTGACACAACTCGGTGTACATGGCGTTCATACGCGATTACCAACTTTGGTAAAACAGTATGGGACCATGTGGCGCGTCACTGCCCGCTGTAAATGAGTGGAGTGGCGCATTAAACGAAGTTCAAAAAGTACTTATTTCTGTTACCCTGCACTGATATCGAACACATGACATTAGATTGCCAATTTCCACATCTCACCCGATTGTGCCGCATGCTCATGGCCTCTGCACAATACCTTTCGCTTCACAGATCCGTTGGTCTTTGCTTTTGCCACCGGCTTTGATAACCACAACGTTTGCGTGCACAGCCCTGTCATAGGCCACTTCTGCTGTTGGTCCTCCATGTAACCACTGGGGTCTACAAATTGTGCTGAATCGTCATTTCGCATTAAAACAATATAAATAGACCAAACCGAAGGTCCAGTTTCCTGCTATGAAGCATGAATGATGGTCAGACGTGCCGCGCAAGCATACTGAACCAAGTCAGACCGAGGCAGAGTTCTCGCCATGTCTGTCAACCGTGCTACATATACGTGTGAATCACCAAATACAGGCGATATGCATGCCACTCAGTATATCCGACGATGGTCAAATGTGCTCCTTTGCTGAGCATCGCATCCATCTCCTGTTGATATTTTGCCGCAACGTTCGGTGCACGATGTCAATATCGAAAAGTCGTTTATTAGTATACTTTTTTATTCTCATTTCTTCCAGCCTTTCTTCATCCATTATGATTTTTTTATCATTTTTGCCCTTGCTTCGTTGTTGATTTGCTGTCCGTGTCCACC
Organism: Rhynchonema sp. JSB1_4; assembly: GCA_030248065.1. Classification (NCBI taxonomy): domain Eukaryota; kingdom Metazoa; phylum Nematoda; class Chromadorea; order Monhysterida; family Xyalidae; genus Rhynchonema; species Rhynchonema sp. JSB1_4. The sequence continues at coordinate 54,483 of JASAMV010006800.1, forward strand.
TCGAATTTTCTGACTTCCATAAAACCATAGTTTCTGGCTATGCTGTATGCAATTTCTGCTGTGTCGTGGAAATTCGTTTGTCCGATTATGTCAACGTGGAGACCTTTTGGTCGCTCCCAATCATCTCTGCCATGCTGATTTATTCAGCAATAATCGGTAATGTTGTTGTGCATGTCTCACCCAGTACACTTGTCTTATTTTGGCTTGTTTCAGACCGCAATAATAATTGAACGGAATGCAGGTACCCAGGTCACGTTGTTTTCGTCAGAATAGATTGCCAGATAGTGGCAACCAATTGAGTGTCGTGTTTAAAAAATATGACTGCCGCCATACCACTAAACTGCAAAGAACGATCATGCCGCGGTTCCGCCATCTTTGGGTGGGCAGGTGTTTTTTTTTGTTCACAGCCTCAGTGCTGGTCTATATATTTTTCACTTGCCGTTTTTGGACGTGTCAGCCAAATGTGTGCGCGTGCACTTGATCCAGTTTATTGCGTATGCATGCTGTGGGCGGCAATTTTCTTAGTCTGTCATCCAGACGGCATTGCGTCAGACATTATTAGCCATAAGAAAAATATTCACAATAATTAGTAACAAAAATCACAGCAATTAAGTTGGAACGCATTTTCGGTTGCACATATGTATACCGGACGTGGGCAGATGTGACTGAAAAGTGACAGTTTGAAAATGTCGGTGAAGGAGAGAGAGAGACAGCAGTGCTGGCTGAAAAATTATGACGGTATGGTACCTTGGGGGAATGGTATGAAGACAGCTACGCTGGCTAAAGTTTTGTGAAATCATGCAAATAGAGATGATGAGCTTTGCTGGTTTAAAATTCTTATATATCTTTCGCTATTCCTGGCCGTATTCCGGTTCTGCAATCTAGTACTGTAGCACAATGTAAGTTTGTTCACAATGTGTTGTTCAAATTGACTGTGTCAGAAGTACCGTCCCTCTTTACTTCTGTCAAAGCAGCACCCTTTTGGCAATGTTTGTGCATTGATTCGAAAATAAAACCTTGCGTGAAAACGGGGATTGATGCAACTGTACAATCAAGAGTGGCCTAGCCGATTCACAAAGCGCGTTATGTTCCGACACGATATGATTGCAACACACTAATGTAATTGTGATGTGAGCGAGTGGAGCAAATTACTGTTTCTAATAAATTAAAGTTATTCAAAAAAGTGGCCGCCTTAATTTTCATTTTCGACGAATACGTGAAGAGCTGAGTACTGTTTCCAGTTGTTCGTCTCAAGTATTTGGCCGTTGGATGCACCAGAGCCAGAGCAATATCCCTGTGTGCATGCATGCAGCGTTAGAAAACATTTCCGGCTCCTGTCCAACCATTCCTTCGCTTCATTTCAGGTTCACTTCACCAGGTTTTTTCACAAAACACGAGGAACATTTGGTTCCCGTGCTCAGTCTGGATCAAGTTTATCGTGTTTTATGACGTGTCATGCAATTTCGAAGCACTATACCTTCCAACCGTTGATCTTTGTTCAAACTATAATATCACCATTTTACACACAGACATGTTGCTTTTAGTGGTGGGTGATGCCACAGTTCTGAAATCCATTTTACGGTATATATTTTTCTTCACGGTTTGTCATCGTCCAGTGCGGACAAGCATTCTCGTGTGCTCTTAAATGCGCGCCTGTGTGACTCACATGTCGGTCTGGTTTGGCTTTGAAATGTCCATATTCCTCCATCAACGTGCCGAAAATCAAATACCTCATGAAGTTCTGACGGTTTCATTTAGTGCGGCAGCTCTGGCGTAACACGATGACATGTGTTGTTTGAAGTAAAGTTCTGAAAATGAGAAGAGATGTAATTTGCCTGCGAAGTTCCACGAAATCGAACAGCTTACCTTTTGGCGAGCGTCATTTGCGAGATTGGGGGTGGGGACATCCACACGAACGTAACATTTGGAAATACAAAACACAAACCAGCGTAAATATGTCAGCGTCAATTACGCAGTGTCAGTTGCTTTGAATTTTTTAAGCTATATGCTGATCGAAAGAAATACAGCAAGTTTTTGTCCAAAAAAAATCTAAATCAAAATTTGTTTCTACCGTTTGTAAAACATCCACATCCATAAATATGGCATATCTTACAGGATTACAGGATATTGGCGGTCTTTCTCCAACCAAATAATTTTGGATAGAAAAACGTACGAGCAAACGTACGAACACTATACGCGTGAACGAATTCATATACCATCAATACATGTACCCTGCACACTACTGCAACAAACATGCGCGCACAAGGCTAATTCTCATGCCGAGAAAATTTTGCTCACTGTTCAGGTTCACACACAACTGATCAGGGTTGTATCAAAAAAAAGTGGTCAATTAAAAATTTTTTTAAAAAAAAAAATTTTTTTTTTGAAACTCAGATTTTGCTTTTTTTTAATAGAAAAAAGTTGCCCAAGATGGGCTAAAATGTCCAAAAATGGCCTTTTTCGAGGCAAAAAAATGGCACTTTTTTTCTGTGGACGAGACAATTTTTCCAAAATCGCGCCTGCGGCGCCCTGTATTGTCCCCAAATCCGTACAGGGATGCGCGGGGCTGGTCTTTTAGAGTGATGTGGCACCGATAATGTACTACTACATGCTACTATAGTCTGTTGATTATATTTCGACATAGTGTATAAGCCCCATTCAGCGATGTTTGGAGCGGGCTGGGTCGACGCCATTCTAAATGAATGTTTCAGGCATTGCCAACTCATTCGCAGAGCCATTGAACATTGTTGGTGTTGTGCGATGACAGGGCACGTGTTTTTGCGCCACGCGGCAAGCAATGTTCAATCGGTCTTTTGCCTGAATTAGCAATGCTTGAAACATTCATTTAGAATGGCGTCGACCCAGCCCGCTCCAAACATCGCTGAATGGGGCTTATACACTATGTCGAAATATAATCAACAGACTATACACATGTATATATGCAGGTCTGGTGCAAAACCGGGCGCGCAAAGTCGATCTGACGCGCAAGATTTGGGCTGTAATCGATATTTTGATGGTCGTATATCAGATATACGGCATTAGATGCATTAAAATACGTTGTACGGCATGCTACAATACATCAGAGTAACATCGTTAGTGAACATCAACCTCAGACTGGTCGGAGACCATGGAATCTGCACAATACTACCGGGTGTCACCACACAAGTTCGGTCTGAGGCGAAAATTTTTCAATTTTTGAAAAATATGTTGTATCGATTTCATTTCTCCTGCAACGTCGTTTGCATCACTTTTTCTAATAAAAAAATTTTTTGTCAAAAAAAAATCAAAAAAAAAATTTTTTTTTTAAAAAAAAGCTCGTTAATAAAAAAATTTTTTTTCAACCCTGCAACTGATACTTCGTTCATACACGCAGATCGTGCCCAAGCAAAGCAATCGGCTGTCAAATGCGGGCTCATACATTGTCTGACCTTGATGAGTGCATAAGTACGTTGTGTGAAATGAAAAGGATTCCTTTGATTTATTGATTGTTGGAAGTATCAACAATGAAAAACAGACACTACATCTAGGTGCTATAGGTGACAGGTACACATTTTGACATTGGAAACGCGAACAAACCGCAATCCTTGATCACCAAAAAATTGCTTGCTTCAACTGGCGATGGGACCCGCACCCAGATTCTTTTCGACAACCGGGCGACTGCTCTGCCAGCTTGAAGTCAGGGTTGGGAAAATGCCGCTTTTTCAAAAATTCGTTTTTCTAAAAAAGGCGTTTTTTTCAAATACGCCCAGATGCCCAAACACAGAATTGGAAAAAAAATTTTTTAAACGAGTTTTTTTTAAAATTTTTTCTAAAAAGTCTCAGATTCGGGGAAATTTTACCAAATTTGCCTAAAAACGCGCAAAATCGCGAAAAAATGCAACTTTAATTGACAAGTCACTTTTGTGACTTGGTTTGCATCACTTATGAAGGGTGTTTACGCTATTTCGATGCGATCCAACAGTCTGTGCTTGTTATGGACCCATGATTGCTGCTCTGTGGTATTGGTCGCACAATGACTATATAAGAATTCATCAAAATCAATCCTGATTTTCACGTTCAGTCACTCTTAACTACTGTGCTATTTGTGATTCTCACAAAACATTTTCAGCGGAAAATAATCTAGCAGATCAACCACGTTGCCGCAGGTCTGAAACATTCTCTTTACTACGTGTTTTGTGTGTGATCGCGCAACGCAACGTCACCACCCAGTCACTTTCCCTCTTTACGATTCAGGAAAAAAATTTGACAAATTCTTATAAAGTCATTGTGCGACCAATATCAGGCACAACTATAGATGGGCTCGCTCCCAATTTTTTTCCTTCGCTCGCTCTTCGCTCTAAGAGCGAAGAGCGAAATCGCTCTTCGCGCCCAGGCGCGAAATTGAAATTTGCCTTCGCTCGCTCTTCGCTCTAAGCGCGAAGAGCGATTTCGCTCTTTCGCTCTTTGCCGCTCTTTCGTTCGCGCCCGAGCGTTTCGCTCTTTTTTTCGCGCTTTCTTGCTTTGATGCGTTTGAACAAAAAAACTTTTGTAAATTATTCAGAAATGTTGTAAACGTTTATATCCAGAGAAAGAATCATTATTCTTTCAGTTCAGAGAAAAAGAACGACAATATGGCGTGGCGACGATCATGTGTTCTGACAAGCATGATTGAACATGCATGTGTTATGTTCTGTTGTTCATCAGTTTTGCCCTGTTCTATTTTGTTTTCTTGTATTGTAGTGTGGCACGGACATAATCAGGTGCTTAAGTGTGTCAGTGTGGGTCAATATCAATGTCTGGTTCAAAATTCAATGATCAAAATTGAAGTAAACGGAACATAAAGGTATTTTATTTACCATTCCGATGCGATATTGGAAACAGAGCACTCATGCATGAGCTGGGCAGTGTGACTCGCCCATTGTGCGAATGAGTGTGAGACCAATAACTGTTCTGCACTCCTTTTTTGATGAAAGCACAAAATTCTGGCCTGTTGCTTTTCACAGTATCAAAGAGCGAAATTTGTAAAAAAAGTTTCGCTCGCTCTTCGCTCTAAGCCCGAAATTGAAATTTGCCTTCGCTCGCTCTTCGCTCCGGGCGCGAAGAGCGAAGAGCGAAAAAAGAGCGAAATTTTCAGGCGCGAGCCCATCACTAGACAACAGTTTGTGGTCGAATAAGCAAGATTCACTCATAAACCATACAGAATTGAGAATACAAGCTGCAGAAATACTTGTCGGGTCGCTGAATCAGTCGTATATGACCGACTCGATGGGGTATGACATCAAAGTACCATGTAAGTATAGTCCAGCCACGAGTTTTATGAGACGACTTTTTAAAGCTTGCTTGGCCAGATTTAAAAATGCTCGGGCTACACGGTGTTTTCGCAAACAAAAGAAAGAGATTGGGCCGAGAGACATGATGACAAGTTCCAGCTGGCAGACCTCAATTTATTGCGTGCTTACGCGAACAGCAACGTTGTTCAACACACAAATGTTTTGGGAGTCAAAAGGGAATTTACGCACCGAGGTGGAGAGCGTGTCTTTAAAAAATACATGCGTTTCTCTTTCTTTCATTTCCGAAATACGTGGAACCGGAACATTATTGGATCCGTTCAGGTCAACTTCAAAAATAAGTCGTCTGATGAGTTCGTGGCTGGACTATACATGCATACTGTGTCTCACGTATCACGGGGAGGTATAATAACATCATTTGGGGCAT
>JASAMV010006803.1:0-23024 GCA_030248065.1 Rhynchonema sp. JSB1_4
ACCAATCGGAATTCACAATGTGAAGGTGCACTAGTATGAAAAAGGCCTCCACCAGCACCAACCAATTTGCGCAGCACAAACGAGCGTGTCTTGCTCGATATAGACGTTGTCACCAATGTGAACGGGGCAGTACGCTGATCTGCAATAAGCGTACGCATCATGAATCGGGTAAAAAAAACGATATGGAAATAGTTAAACAGATGGACACACCCTCTGGTGAACTTCTTGAACGCAGGTCTGATCACCACCCGTTCACCAAAGATGCACTGTCGACCGACACGAACGTTTGCGAGATCGCCACGAAGCATGCATTTGGGCATGAGAATCGTCTGCAAGAAAAAAGTAAATTTCTTGGGAAAACATGAGTTACGAGCAACAAAAATAACAAACCGCAAAAAGAACAAACCTTTCCGTTCAGCACGATGTTCTGGCTGCCTTTCAATATCGAACTGCGACTGACTTTGTTGCCGGACGCTGTCTCAATAAAATCGCTCTTCGAATATTGTATCTCGGATGGCTCCATGTTGGCAGACGAACGAAATTACGAAACGAAATTATAGGCAGCAGAGTTTCTGAAAAATACTTGATACTAACCGAAGGAAATATAAATCAATGTGAGTGCACACACCCGAGGAAAACACACAAGTAATTCGCAACTTCAAGCGAATTTGGTTCTCGTCAACCCATTTCTCACCCAAATGAATCCAAGGTTATTTCCGCTTAATTTCATTAAAGATCAGCAAAATTAGCACACTGAAATGCTGTGGTGAGCAAACGACAAGTGAAAGTGACAAGATTCAATAAGGCTGACGCAATGATAATATCATAAAGCACAATCAAGGTGAAAAATGAGAAAAACAACGATTAAATTACAGACAATAAAGTCAAATATGCATATCAGACCAAAGATTTCTTCATGAATTGTATTTTCTCTGATTCCGTCACAGTCGGCTGCACTATGGGCGGCGGTAGGGGTGGTGGAGGTGGCGCATTGCCACTTACAGCTGCAGCAGCAGCGACAACAGATTGTGATTTCGTGATTCCATTGGGTTGCGATTGATTGGACGTCGCCATTTTCTCTCTTAAAGCTTTGAATTGCGGTGAATCCAACAGACTCGACGCGGCACCCATTACACAAACGGGCTCGCAGTTCGAATAGCCGCAACGTTCGTAGAATTTCTGCTGATCGTGAGTGGACAGGATGGCCTTGGTGCGGTTGAGATTTCGAGCGAAACTCTCACTCGCTTCCATCAGTGCCCGGCCGAGTCCTTGCCCTGAAATTAAGCAATTTACTTTGAGAATTGCAAAAACAAAAAACACATGAACAACCTCTGAGATCATTTCGTATGACAACAGATTCAATCCAACAATCCCCGGGTCGTCCGGGTACGGCACAAACTCTCGAATGACCGATTACGGCACCCATTTCATTCAATAAAAGCAGACTTTGTGGCAGTTCGGACGGATTTGACGTGCATTTTTCGAACGTTACGCGACGCGATTGCTCACTTCGTGGCCATTCGCTGCTGAGCAGCTCAATCGCTTGTGCCACCAGATCGGGGCGCGATGTGCACAACACCACCGTGGTCATGGCTGTTTGATTCAGGCACGTGAGGTCATATTTGAGCTCATTTTCACCGAGAAATTGTCTGGCATGGTACCCGGTCAGGGTCTGGTGGTGGGTTCCAGAGGTGGGAATCGGGCCGCGCCGACTTTTCGGATTGTTTCGGACTTTTCCGAAAAGGGACGACATCTTCGAATTTCAACAAAAATTGTAATTTTCAGGGTAAACGTGCCAAATTTCTCGCGATTCAGCAAAGTAGTACTGACATACGTTACTTAGGAGGTCGCAATCGGGCCAGCCCGAGCTCGGGCATTGACATCGCCCGCGCTTGGCCAAAGTCGTTCTGAACAAAAATATTTCCCAACTTCTGTCAAAAATTGAAAAAATTAGTGAAAAAAGACCGATGTTTCCAGGAGGCTGAGATTTTTTCGTTTTTTTTCACGTCCCAGATAGACCCGGTTTTTTTTCGTGAAAAAAAACGGTTTTTTTCATCCGCCAGTATGCACCTGCTCTGCTCTTATTGATGAATACACACGACTAAACGCGATTATAAGCGAAAAAACATCCTTTCAAACCCATTTTTAGGGGTTTTTGGGGTATTGTTGGGAACAATTTTTTAGATTCGGGTCAGTGAATTAACAGAGGCCACCCGGAAACCCACCCCCGTAACAGAGCCCCCCAAAATGGGGCCAGTGAATTAAGAGAGCCCCTTGTATTGTATTTCGGTTTTTACAGTAACCCGGCCAGAGCCAGATTCCCACTTCTGGAGGTTCCCCCTCCCTCCCAACACCCTGGCCACGTGGTGCACACGGGGCGCAAATTAAACTTAAGAGAAAACAAGAAAACCGATTGCTGATCTTACCGCGTGTGTGTGTCCCATCAGTGTTTTCTCCGGTTTTGTCACGCTCTCGCATTCTTTTCGGGGGGGGGGGGGGTCCCCTGTTCGGCTCGCTTTCGCTTGTTTGATCAGGCCAATCTGAAAAAGAAAAAATGGCTTTGTATTTTTGTTCAGGTGGATGTGGATAAAAGTTGAAACATTGCCCAGCTGGGTTGAGTTGCCTTGCTCTCGCAGAAAAGAAACACAAGCCAAGCCACAGTGCATTGCATTGGCCTTGCATGCGAGTCCAAACCAAAATGCGTTTTGCTCAGCGATAAATTTCCTTTGGCCCGGCCAACTGATAAAAACAAAACAATGATAAAGTGAGCGAATATTACGCACGTAAACATTATCAAACAGCAAACCGTGGCCGCCTTACCGCCTTTGTCACCCGATATTCACCTCAGCTCATCCATCGTCATTATGACCAGCGAAACGTCGCATCGGCGTGGATCGCACGGACATCAAGAAAATGGGTGGTCATTGACAAGCAAAGTATCGGTTGGCATGACTTTTGCCTTGCTCGGTGGCATGATGGCTTTATTGATCGGCGCTCCGAGATCGGAATTCTGTGATGGACCCGATTACAACAGCACCTATCCGCTGACGAAGGTGCAGAAGGGCAAAAATGGCGACACGATATTTCGGATCGCTGTAATTACCGATCTCGACGAAAACAGCAAAATCGATGCGAAGACTTGGCAGTCGCATATGAGATACGGAATGCTCACGTTATCGGAGGTTGAGAACAGATGAAAACATCCCAGAATTGTGTGCCGAAACTAATTTTTGGTTCCGATTTAGGATCACAGTCGAGTTTCAATCAGCTGGGACGCCAAAACACGCGATCTCAAATCGACATTGGCCCAAGGCGGCCGTTCGATGGAATTGTCGGACTTGGTCATTTTCGATGGCCATCTTTTGTCGGTTGACGATCGGACGGGCGTGATTTACAGGATATCCGAATCACATTCGAACCCGATTCCGTGGGTGTTGCTCGCTGATGGAGACGGGACGGTGGCCAAAGGTGGGCTCTTCATCTTCAATGTTGTGTTGAAACCGTGTATTTCATTCGCACTGACGATGTCCTGGTGCACCGCCCGTCTGTGAAATAAGAACAAAACTCAAGCTCACTGTTTCGCTCCACAAGTAATCATTGATGAAAATTGAAAATAATCTCAAAAATATGTCATAGGTTTCAAAGCGGAATGGATGGCGGTGAAAGATCGCAAACTGTATGTGGGTGGTCTGGGCAAAGAATGGACCACGACCGCGGGCGAATTCCAGAATTACAATCCAATGTTTGTGAAAACAGTCACACATTTGGGATACGTGAAACACGTGGACTGGGTGGAGAATTACAAAGCTATCAGACGGGCTGCCGGCATTGAATACCCTGGCTACATGATCCACGAATCGGCACAGTGGTCAGGTGAGAACTACATACATTTAATATTCAAATTATTTGAATTGATAAAATTAAATCAAGATAAATTTTTAGACATTCACCAAAAATGGTTCTTCCTGCCGAGGCGCGCATCAAAAGAGATGTACACAGAAGCTGATGACGAACACAGGGGTAAGCATATGATGCGAAAAACTATAATAAAGAAAACAAATGCAGCACCACATTTCAGCAACGAATTACATGATAATGGCGGATGAGACTTTCACGAAAGTTGAAGCGAAACAATTTGGCCCGCTATCGAATACCAGGGGCTTTTCGGCCTTTCAATTTGTGCCTGGTAAATAAACGCTTACTATTGCGTGAAAACTTTGAAAAATTCAAATTTTAAACGAAATATTTAGGAACATCGGACAAAATAGTTGTCGCTCTAAAATCTGAAGAAGACCGAGGCACCATTCGTTCCTACATCACTGTGCTGACTTTGGACGGCAAAGTGCTCTATCCTGAAACGGTATTGGAGGGAAGCTGGAAGTTCGAGGGTATTGCTTTTGTCTAAGAATCGATAACAATGAAATTAACATTAGCGCTTGTTGTGATCTTAATGATGCACGTTACTGTGATCTGAGCAGCATATCCCTTGTTGAGCTTGAGCTACCTGCCTGAAAACAAACAGGGCTTGACAGACTGTTGTTATCCTGTTTTTGTTGATTCGTAGTGCTGTGCAATTTTTGATTACGGGATTTTCTAACTGACTATTTTTCACTTCTGTCCTCATGTATTAGAGGTACCTAGATGTGCCTACCTTTAGCTAAGTTCTATTTTTTCTGCTCAGATAGCCACGCGCTGTTAGTCCAGTGCATTGTATGAAGTCAGATCCGTAAACTTGAGGTGCTCTGATCTGCTATTTAGACAAAGCCGGCATAGTTTTATCTTGTCGGTATTGGCATGTATTCCGATTATGATTTTAAAGATCAAGATCAGGTAATATTTTACACAATTGAATGAATAAAACTCGATACTCAGTGAACACACAGAAATGAGCAAAACCGCTTGATAATGACTCATTTGGGTAACGGAACACAGTCAAACCAACAAACAGTAACATCACACACAACCAGCGCCAGTCTAACAAATTCGAGACATCAACTGAACGCTATGCCACCAAATCCATACTCCAGTCTCTCAGCACCCTGCACAAAATCCAACCAATCACTCGCATGCGTTGGCAGCAGACCCATGGTGCTGCATTTGTACAAAGCCATGCCGACCGAACAGAAGTTGCCGAGCACAAACACAAACTTTTGGATCAGACAGCTGCCACCGAGTTGTTCTTCGAGACCTGTGAGATCGCTAAGATTGTCATCGATCTTCATTAGTTGTCGGGCAGTGCACAAACTGTGACCAGGCAGCCTTGTTCTGCCGAGGAAAAATTGTTATCGTAGAGTGTCTTTCCAAATTGAACCCAGGATTTGCTCTTAGAGTGCCTAAAATTACGCAACACCTGTGAATTTGCTCCAAAAATCCACAATGTTGGTACACTGTGCAGCTGTAAGATTTTGAAATTTGTGATTGTGATGACACGCTACCTTTAAAAGTCTGTCCAACACTCATCATCGCTTTCATTGGCCGCCACGCCATCATACAGACCATCATGATCGGGAATATGCTGATACTGTTGCCAGCCATGTACATCACGAACAGATTCATTGGCAGAGACTTGAGGGGACCGAGCGATACCTGGGCGACAATAATGTGTGTGTGAAGTCTGTGGATGAACGATGTCAAACTTTGGTAGCGGTAATCAACGACTGACATCTGGCTTTTCGAGTTTAGGCAATTTCCGAGATAGAAGAAACAGTTCAATTCTCTACCAGCATGAGACTTGATGACTGTTGCGAGGGACAAGGTTTAGGTTAGTGGAACGAAGCCAGATGACTCAGAAAAGCTCGAAACACCCCATCCCACTTCGGAAACTAATAATGGTCAAGATCAGTGGTGTCGTTGGGAAATCAAAAAGTCGGGATACCGGATACCCAAAATCCTAAATTTTCGGATACCGGATACCCAAAATGAAAAATCTCGGATACCAGGGGGGTTGCTCCCAAAATAAAAAATCTCGGATACCCAGGGGTGGGGGCTGTTCAAAAAAAGGTCAATTTATTAGAGGAAAATCGAGCAAAATCGGTGTTGAAGGTGCAAAAAATGGCTTTTTCATTATGCGTATGCGTGTTTATATTGTCTTGCTGAGGCGAATAAAAACCAACGAACGAACGACACGTGAAACCCGTCCTAAACAGGCGTTAGCTAGACACCAATCTGACCAAATCAAAATGACCCGTATGCGAACCGACCTCCCAAGCGCGTTTCGACAATAGATGTGCGTTTTGTGCCGCATCCTTCGAGCTGCCGCCATCAGGACTGCTGCTGTGTGCCACTAATTGCACGCCAGCACTGTAGCCAGGGGCGTCACTGACTGCGTTCACACTGGTCGATGCACGTACGGCTGCAATTTGGTAGGCGATGTGATGGTTGGATGATGTTGCATCAGCAGAAATGCTGATTCAAAATGTTAGTGCCGCGCGAATAAAAAAGCACAAGGTTCTCTACAGATGCGATTACTCACATTTAGCTGAACTTCATGAAACTTCTTAATTTTCGGCGACATACAACCAATTTTATTGGTGTGACACGCATAAATCGACACCAAAATCCCTGCAAACCAACTGGCAAATAAACTAACCTTTCGATGGATGGATATCCAGTTTCCATTTTTGTGCCAAATTCACCGATCCTTTGCCACTGGGTGACGACATCCTTGAACTGCTAAGATCAAGACGAGGCGTAACTGTGACAATATCAACTCCCAATCTTTTTAAAAACAAAATTAGGATGCACGGCAGAAAATAAGCCACAGATTCTTGCGGCTTCGATGTATCCACGAACGGACAAATTGTAAAAAATACGACGTGACCTGAACATTTTATATCCAACATTTATTTACAAATAAATCAAAATATGTGCATAACACTTTATCACTGATATTGGTCGCACAATGACCATATGAGAATCCATCCAAAACCACCCTGACTTTCAGGATTCCAACGATGAGCCACGCTAAACCACTGCGCTATTTGTGTTTCTTACAAAACATTTTCATCTGAAAATAAACCAGCCAGTCAACCACGTTTTTAATCTCTGAAACATTTCGCTTACTGCATACCTTGTGTGTAATTACACGTTGGCGCTCAATCTCAATTTGAATTTTCTGGCTTGTCAATTCAGGAAAAATTTTGGGTGGATTCTCATATAGTCATGTGCGACCAATACCCACCGGGTGTTGCTCTGTGTTCATAGTTACCAAAACCTGGCTTAGAATCCTAACAAACAAGTGAATCGATAGCCTAAGAATTAAGAAACATCGAAATAATCTAGGGTAGTGAAGTGATATTAAAGGATTGATAGTTCAGAAGGAAAATTAAACAAAAGAGAATGCATGACACCAAAGACCAACACTAGCGGACAACACCACAACATTAAAGACTAGACGAGAGACTCACGAAACGAAAGTAATCACGGCAAGCGGGCTTAAAATTATGGAGTATGAATGTGAAAATCTCACACGTCACATAACAACCCTTGATTAGAAAAGCAACGAGGAATATATTCAAATTCACCAGATTATTTCAACGTGACAACCACAGACGCTGTCGGGAATGATAAGAACGACACATGGGAAATAACAACATGTAAAATTGACACAAAGCAATGTGAAAACTGATAGAAACCGGTAAAAAGTTGAAAAATAAATGGCGGCAGCTGGTTATGATGGCAAAATTATACTGTTAGAATACACGGCATGCAAGAATACGACAATAAGTTATCAAGTGCGTGCCGGAACACAAGATTAGTGCATCTTTGAAAGAATTGACGTAGATTTTTTGAACCGAAGTTGCATTGGTGCAAAATGTCTGAGAAGAAACAGTCAGTAAAGACATCCAGATAAAGAATGCATAACACAAGAGCGCAACACGTACACGACGAGGTCGAGGGGTCACAGAACAGAAGCAACTGAGAAAGCACAAAATATCAACAACGAAACAACCGACAAAAAGCACGAAAAAGTGCGGGAAAATATCATACAATCTACAACCACAGAGATAATAAATTTCTGAAAAACAGACGGGCTGTGTGCGAATGGTATTGTATTGCGTCCAGTATCATCAGTGAAGTCATTTTTATTCCGGTCAGTTTAGTAACCCTGATAGGCAGCTTGCTGTTGGGGCGGGACTTGGGCGCCACCGGGTGCTTGATATGACGATCCGATCGGCCCTGGGAGGGAAATCGTCGCGCGTCAAATAAATAATTAACTTGGAAAAAATATTTTTTTAGAATTCCACCAACCTTGCTGCGGATTGTAGGTACTCGGCGCACCACCCATATTCGGATCATAACCACCAGCAAACGCCTGATCCGCACCAGCTTTGTACAACGTCCACGCAAACCACGCACAACCGCCCTGCAGGTGCAGATTATACAGTATTTTTGGTGCGGAAGCCAAGAATTCTAATTCTTCCACAGCGGAAAAAAACAAGAAACAAACGCGAACCCAAGTGAAGATGGAGAAAAACGTAAACGCCAGGGCGGCTCGGGGCGGATTGCCGTCGAAATTCAGTTTCGTCAGATCGGCGCGCAGCCATTTGAACAGCAGAACCAGAAACGTGAGCACGTACAAAGCAGTGAATGCACCTGCATTTGAACGTCATTTTATGGAATCATCTTGATCAATCAAAAGAGAAAATTATTGCCAAACCTGATGTGCCCAGATCAGAGAGAACAACTTTTCGTCGCATGTTGACCGACGTGATCTTGTCGAAAGTCGCATCTGAAAGATTAGACGAAGTCAGTGGTGTCGTTGGGGGGGGGGGGGGGGGGGGGGTTACCCCCCCTGGTATGGGGTATGGGAAATTTTTCACTTTTGGAACAAGCACCCCTAAGAAATGACTTTTTGACCCCGAGAAGTACCAAAATTGGCCATTTTTCGTCCAAACATGTCAAAAATCGCTTGCTACCGCAAGAAAACTCTGTTTTAAGCACTTTTTGACCAATTTTGGCACTTTTAGAAGATTTTTGGGGTCATTTTTTTCAAAACCCCCACCCTCGGGTATGGGAAATTTTTGAGTTTTTGGAAAACCCCCCCCCCCCTGGTATGGGAAATTTTTGATTTTTGGGGGTATGTATGGGAAATTTCCCGAAAATTGGGCTGGGTATGGGAAAATTTCGATTTCTCAATGGACGAAGTGAAGAGTTCGTGCAAAGGCTCGTTATTTTTGAGTGGGTGTCGACGCAACGCAATGAAGAGTATGTGCACGGTATCTAGCATTTCTGGAATCAAGTAAAGTACGGCTTCAACAGATTAACAAACCGATAACCAGCAGCATTCCAGCAGCGAGCAGCGAGAACACGCCCAAAGCCGTGCCCCAACTGCACGATGCGTCCGAGTAATCGAACAGACAGATCTCGTTGTCAGCCGATAGACTGTACCAGCCACCACTCGATATCGACCAGCACACGATCAGGCCGAAGATCTGTCAAAGTGTACGAGAATTTCAGGGTTTGTGAATCAAGGGCATCTGTTGTGTTAAATTGACACAAACTAAGTTGTGTTTTGTATCGTGAGACTGATAGTTCACTTGTGGCATTGGCGTGCGTATTGCACGGATCGGGTTCACACGAATCAGAATTTCCAAGGCTTTTTTTGTCAGTCAGCGCGGGTCGTATCAACTTTTACGAAAGTTAGCATCACATGACCCATGGTTTTTTACCCAGATGAACAGATTTCATTACCACGAATGTAGCACCACTGGCGTTCCCCCTGTTGCGTGGTATGAAACCGGGAAAGTACCAACAAAGCACAACACAAGCATAGACTCGCCAGCCGCGTCGAGTAACCTAAAACCCGAATGTCTGCTGACGTTTTTTCGCGCCCCGCAGCCGCAACTCACACAGCCGCCGCAGCACAACACCCCACGTGCTTGTGGTTGAACATGAGAGCGCGCGCGTAAGACTAACTTGTCCACAGATAAAGTGCTGTTGGTGTGTCACCACAGCACCGTGTTTGAGCACGGCACGGGCACGCAAAGCACACATGGTCTACCCAACCGCCGTTTACATGCATCACACTTGCCACTGCTCGCGGTACATACATATGTATACCGTGTTGTTGGTACGGGTGTCTTGGGAACCAAACATTTCTTGAGGCCCTCATGCGTGATTAAGCCTTGACCTACCAAACAGGGTGCTTTCTTTGGTGCGCCAACGAACTACAAGGCACAGGCAAGGCAGGCATGCGCGGTATATCAAGCACACAGAGTCGCACTCTGCAGCAGCCAGCTGTGCACCCTCAGTCGTCGCAAAACTAAACTGGCCGGTCAATACATAAGCGCCCTTGCAGAGCTTGAGCTTGTACGCAGTGCACAAGCGCCGAAACCGATACATCAGTTCGACGTTATTAAGCGAACGAAAAAGAACGGTGCACGAAAGGTATGCAGCTGAAGAAACGAAAGGTACAGTTCTCCTCACTCATGGGCGTGCTTCGAATCTTTATGAGTTAGTCCAATTTCCAACCAACCCGAGGAAAGACGGAGAAGCCACGGCGCCATGCGAAATGATGAGATTAGCACCAGCACCATCTCAACGCCTAATCAGGTCTAGCTTACAGTCACCCATCAGCAGCTGCAGTTTGTGCACCCATAAGTGCAATGAACAACAACCGTGGCTAAGTGTGATTCTTCACAAAACTTAGCAGAGGTGCCGCACTGGTATTAAACGAAACACCTCCCTAATACTCGTGATCAGTGGTGTCGTTGGGGGGGGGGGGGTTACCCCCCCTAGCATCCGGTATCCGGTATCTTGATTTTTTCACCCAGGGGTATCCGGTATCCTGACTTTTTGTCGAAGGGTATCCTACCCTAAAAATTTTCCGAAAACGGTAAAAATCGCCCATTTTTACCTCCAAAATGCTCAAAATCGCTTGCTAGCGCAAGCATAACCCCCAAAATGACCATTTTTTGCGCTTTCAACACCGATTTTGCTCAATTTTCCTCTTAAAAAATTGACTTTTTTTGAACAACCCCCCGCTGGGTATCCGAGATTTTTTATTTTAGGGAGCAACCCCCCCCCCTGGTATCCGAGATTTTTCATTTTGGGTATCCGGTATCCGAAAATTTTGGATTTTGGGTATCCGGTATCCTGACTTTTTGATTTCCCAACGACACCACTGCTCGTGATCTGGGCCGGAAAACGCTATAAACCACGACTATTCTCTCATGATACAGCAACGTTTGACACAAACCACAAGCGCAAGACGGTGAAAGTGACGGAATAATAAAATAGCACACACGCACGGTACGGCACGTCAAGCTCCACGACGATTGAAGACATAATTTGTTGCCGGACAAAAAAGAAACTTTTTATACATACATATACTGCTGGCTGATGAGCTCTGATGGTTTACGCCAGCATAAAACCCGATCTGTTTGATTTCGTGGTTACGTGGCTATCGATGACCTGGTGCACCGCCTGAGAGCGAGAGCAGGTCGAAACAGACAACCATAAACACGCTGCACAGTGGGATGCACCCGACGCGCGATATCTGAGAAGAAAGCCGACACCCGACACCTACACTTTTTTGGCACCCGATCCGACACCAGACGACATCGCTCGAGCTCCAATAATCAGTGAGATCAAGAAGCGAAATCAAAATGACCAACCAACGACAGTGCCCTGAGCACGGTGCTGGGTTTCCTCAGAAACGTCATCATGTCGAATCCACCCCCGGCCATGGCAGCCCCGTACGATTGATATCCCTGGCCGCCCATTGGTGGCTGAGGGGGAATATCGGCACCACCCATTTGCTGCTGATCCATCATTCTTGATTTGTTGATTTTTTATAAGACTTTATTAGTCAAGCCTCCGCTCTCCTTTATTAAGCGATGTGGTCGACCGCCTTGAAGGTAGAGCCCATTTGATTGAAGACACGGGCAAGTTTGTGGTATTAGTTCTGAACAAAAAAGACATTGATTTGGTGCGGGTTTGTGAAGAGGGTATTGCACGATTTTCTACTGAAATTTAACAGAGGTCCAAGATACTGCAAGTGTCGTACCGATACCGACCCCAAAGGCTATCTCGAGTCAGTAGATTTAAGCTTTTTAAAGGCGAAAATCGCTCAAAAGGGTGCTTTTCGACCTCGGAATCGCTAAAAATTAATAATACAATACAAAAACGGTCACTTCAGGCCGGCCATTTTCGGCCAAACTGTCAAAAAGTACCGCTTTCTGGGCCAACTGTGCAGTAAAATTTTATGCAAAAAACGGCCTTTTTGGCCTTTTGATGGGCCATAGGGGCATCTTGGGTAGCCTCTGTTGGTATCTCGAGTAAGTCCGGAACTTTCCCCGCCCCGCCCCCAGGGTATCTTGTGTCATTTGGCCTGCCACTACACTGAAACAAACACACAGCAAAATGGTGTAACCCCTGACCACAACGCTGGTTTTCATGCTGAAAATTCGACTACCGTAACCCTTTAGTAGGGATCCGAGTCAGCGCCTTTGCCGACACGCCACCACCGACAATTTGAAATTTTCCGACACTGACATCGACATAGCAAACGCTTTTTTTCAAAAATATTTTTTCGAAAAAAATGCAGCTACAAACACTGGCGACACTGTTCAATCCCTGCCGTCTAGGCTTAGGAAACGTGTATGATTAAGTTTTTGTAAGTTTTCTACGCGTCAAAGTCTCCTGTGTTGATCAAAATTGACGAACATGTTGCTGTCCAAAAATCTAGGAGCAACTTGCACCTAGCCCACCTATTTTTAGGTGCAATTCTCAAATTTTAGTTGCAAATTGAGCCTGAAAAGTGTCAAACCTACCACCCTTTTATGCACTGAGTGCAGCGCAGTTTGTACTTTTGCAGTAATGTTGGTCTGTTTCGCTTTGCTTTCGCAGACAGACCGAGGCGTCGTCCAGGGCTCGTCAGCCCGAGTGCCTCTAGCAAATTGCCTCCAAAAAGCCCCACCAGCAGATCTTGTTGCTGGGCTCTACATGTACAGAGTAGTTTCTGGTCCGACGGGGAAGTTAGTGTGGTGGGTGTACACTCCGAAAGTTGAACACCCCATTAATAGGACCCCATCCTCAACCCTCACCGTACCACAGAGCACAGATGTCGTATCGCAAAGCTAAATCTGTGCACTGTTGTGACTTACGGAGGGGAAATTAATGCACCTCCCTGGGGGAAAGGGGGAAGACCTAAATTCAGGAGTCACTTTTTGAGGTGGAAAATTTGACCATTTTAGCCCCTTTTTGCAAACAACCTTCATAAAAAGAGTATTTTGCCGACTTTTGACAACATTGACCTGAAAAGCACACATTTTAGGCCTAAAAATGCTAATTTTAGGCCTAGAAATGCCTATTTTAAGCAAAAATTGGCGAAATCAGTGTAGCTGCGGAGGGGAAATTGGTGTACTAGTTTTCCGTGGTCGGGGAAATTAGTGTACCTTAGGCGGGGGACCACCCTCCCAGTGGTATCGTTGGGAAAT
The DNA here is from genome assembly GCA_030248065.1 of Rhynchonema sp. JSB1_4. Lineage (NCBI taxonomy): Eukaryota > Metazoa > Nematoda > Chromadorea > Monhysterida > Xyalidae > Rhynchonema > Rhynchonema sp. JSB1_4. The sequence goes on from JASAMV010006803.1 coordinate 13,443, forward strand.
CAAAGTCAGGACACCGGATACCCAAATCCAAAATTTTCGGATACCGCCAAAATGAAAAATACCAGGGGTCGCACCCCAAAATAAAAAATCTCGGATACCCAGGACGGGTTGTTCAAAAAAGGTCAATTTTTAGGAAAATTGAGCAAAAATCATTGTTTTGAAGCGCAAAAAATGGTATTTTGGGGTTACCGTAAAAACCTAAGTAGAAGGGGGGCTCTATTCGTCACTGACCCCATTTTGGGGGGCTCTATTACGGGGGCTATATTCCGGGGGGCCTCTATTAATTCACTGACCCGAACCTGAAAAATTGTTCCCAGAAATACCCCCAAAACCCCTAAAAACGGGTTTGAAAGGATGTTTTTTCGCTTGCAACCGCATTTGTTCGTGTCTATTCGTCAATAGGAGGCGTATTATGTGCTCTGAACAAACAACAAACGTGCATAAATGTATTTGTACACCACTATCAGCCTTAATACGCTACAATCGGGGATACTACTTTCCGGCTTTCCGGGGCTCTATTAATTCACTGACCCCTTTTTGGGGGGGGCTGTATTACGGGGGGGCTCTATTCCCGGGGGGCTGTATTTAGGTTTTTACGGTATGCTTGCGCCAGCAAGCGATTTTGAGCATTAAGGTAAACTGGGCGATTTTTTACGGGTTTCTGAGAAATTATAGGGTAGGATACCCCTGCCTGGACAAAAAGTCAGGATACCGGATACCCCTCGCCCAGTGGTGTCGCTCCCCAGCACGGCAACCTACTGTACCACCAAAAATGTGGGGCGGCAACCTACCTACTGTACCGGCGGAGCTCAATGGGAAACAAATTTTTTTACGTCTAAATATTGATGAAAATGCACTCCAAAATGCTACTTTCGCGCGTGGCGCGCAATTTTTCGCCTATTTGGAGTGAAAAACACCGGTTTTATACCTTTTTGAGCCAAAAATCGCAACTTCTACCATCCGCCGGCCGCGACCTCCTCTTACCAGGATGGGCGTCACCTCCTACCCACTACTTCACAAGTGGATCGCCGCCCCTCGCCCGCCCGCCCGACGATCCCGTCGGCCCCCGCCCGCCCGTTTTTTTCGGCCCGACTTTTTTGATAACATTTTGAAGCAATTTTTTGTGCAAAAATTACAGTTTTTTTGGTTTAAAAATACCTGATATCATGGAAGTCGGTACTAATTTGTAAAATCGCGAAAATTTTGGCAAATTTAGCCTAAAAAATTCGATTTTTTATTGAAATTCGTGATGTGCCTTCCGGGCCGGCCCCCCGGCCCGGCCCGCCCGCGTTTTGAAAAGTCGGCCCGGCCCGGCCCGGCCGCCGTCGCCCCCTCGGCCCCCCGCCCGTCGGCCGGGCCGGCCCGCCCCTCCCACCTCTCCTTCCTTGGAGACCCCCCCCCCCCACCCCCCCCCCCCTCTCACCCGCCCTCACCTCGGGAAAATTAAGATACCGGATGGATACTAGGGGTAACCCCCTCCCCCTTCCCCCCCACGCACCACTGCCCCTACCCCCGCCCCCCCCCCCCGCTCTCGCTCGCTCCCTCCGCCCCCCGTGGGTTTATTTTCTGTTTTTTCTTGGGGTCCACCGGGTATTCCGCCTTCCCAGATGCCCCCCCCCGGTCCCCGGTCTCTTCCTCCCGCGCCCGGGTGCCGCTCGGTCGGGTCCCGGCCGGCCCGCCTCGCCGCCCGGCGCTGGCGCCCGCCTCGCTGCCCGCGCGCGGGCCGGGGGTTGGGGGTGGGGCGGCCGCCGCCCGCCGGCTTCTGCTATTTCTGGGTTTGGTGCTATTTCTCGTTCGCGTGGGCGATTGTCCGGGTGGCTGGAGATTCTCTTTTTGGTTTGGACACCCAAAGAAACAAATCAGTCAAAATAATACCCACAAAAATGGTTTGTTGATTTTTACGGAGGTGAGCACTGAGCTGAGCAGCGCAGTCAGTACTCAAGGCCGTATTCCAGGTGGTCCTGGGGGTAGGGGCAGGGGTCGTGGGGGAAGGGAAGGGGTACCCCAGATCCATCCGGTATCTTAATTTTTTCACCGAGGGGCAATGGTGTAGCAACAGCAGCGGGGGGGGGGGTGGGGGGGCCCTCCAGGTACATTAGCAGAGGTGGGCGGGCCGCCCGGCCCGCCCGCGCGGCCGGCCGCCCGCCCCGCCCCGCGGGCCGGGCCGGGCCCCGCTTCGCGCCGGGCCGGGCCGGGGCCGCCCGAGGCCCCACATCGTTCAAAATCTTCACCTCCTCCTTTCTCCGTTCCCCATCGTCCCGCTTCCGTTCAGATTTTTAACCAAAAAAACTGTAATTTTTCACCAAAAATTGCTTCAAAATGTTCCGAAAAAGTCGGGCCGAAAATCGGCCGGCCGGCCGCCCCCCCGGCCTCCGGCCCCCCGACCCGGCCCGATTCCCACCTCTGTGCAGTAGGTAGTGGGTAGGTAGGTTGACGCTCCATCCTGGTACAGTAGGCAGGTCGCGGCCCGGCGGATGGTACAGTAAGTTGCTATTTTTGGCTCAAATGGTATGAAATCGGTATTTTTCACTCCAAATAGGCGAAAAATTGCGCGCTACGCGCGAAATTAGCGTTTTAGAGTGCATTTTCATCAAAATTTCGACCTAAAAAAATTTCTTCCCCTTAGCTCGGCCGGTACAGTAGGTAGGTTGCCGCCCCACATTTTTGGTGGTACAGTAGGTTGCCGCCCCGCCTGGGTAGCTACACCACTGGCCGAGGGGTATCCGGTATCCTGACTTTTTGTCCAGGCAGGGGTATCCTACCCTATAATTTCTCAGAAACCCGTAAAAAATCGCCCAGTTTACCTTAATGCTCAAAATCGCTTGCTGGCGCAAGCAACCGAAAACCATACGCCCCCCGCCCCCCCCGCCCCCCGGGGCAGGAAGAGCCCCCCCCCGTAGAGCCCCCCCCGTCATCCCCTCGTATAAGGCTGATAGGTGTACAAATCATTTATGCACGTTTGTTGTTTGTCAGAGCACAAAACCCTCTTACGAATGACACCAAATCGTCGCGACATCCTTTCACCCTTTTAGGGGTTTTGGTTTTCTGGAACATTTTTCGTCGCAGATAATAGAGCCCCCCGCCCCCCCCGCCCCCCCGCCCCCCCCCCTCTTAACCCCAAAAATGACCATTTTTTGCGCTTCCAACACCAATTTTGCTCAATTTTCCTCTAAAAATTGACCTTTTTTGAACAACCCGTCCTGGGTATCCGAGATTTTTTATTTTGGGGTGCGACCCCCTGGTATCCGAGATTTTTCATTTTGGCGGTATCCGAAAATTTTGGATTTGGGTATCCGGTGTCCTGACTTTGATTTCCCAACGATACCACTGGGAGGGTGGTCCCCCGCCTAAGGTACACTAATTTCCCCGACCACGGAAAACTAGTACACCAATTTCCCCTCCGCAGCTACACTGATTTCGCCAATTTTTGCTTAAAATAGGCATTTCTAGGCCTAAAATTAGCATTTTTAGGCCTAAAATGTGTGCTTTTCAGGTCAATGTTGTCAAAAGTCGGCAAAATACTCTTTTTATGAAGGTTGTTTGCAAAAAGGGGCTAAAATGGTCAAATTTTCCACCTCAACAGTGACTCCTGAATTTAGGTCTTCCCCCTTTCCCCCACAGGGAGGTACATTAATTTCCCCTCCGTAAGTCACAACAGTGCACAGACTTAGCTTTGCGATACGACATCTGTGCTCTGTGGTACGGTGAGGGTTGGGGGTGGGCTCCCATTAATGGGGTGTTCAACTTTCGGAGTGTACACCACACCAGTGGTGTCGTTGGGGGGGACGGGGGGGTACCCCCCTAGTATCCGGTATCCGGTCTCTTGATTTTTTCACCCAGGGGTATCCGGTATCCTGACTTTTTGTCCAGGGGTATCCTACCCTAAAATTTTTTCGAAAACCGTAAAAATCGCCCATTTTTAGCTCCAAAATGCTCAAAATCGCTTGCTGGCGCAAGCATAACCCCCAAAATGACCATTTTTTGCACTTTCAACACCGATTTTGCTCGATTTTACTCTTAAAAAATTGACCTTTTTTGAACACCCCCCTTGGGATCCGAGATTTTTATTCTAGGGAGCAACCCCCCCTGGTATCCGAGATTTTTCATTTTGGGTATCCGGTATCCGAAAATTTTGGATTTTGGGTATCCGGTATCCTGACTTTTTGATTTCCCAACGACACCACTGCACCACACTAACTTCCCTGTCGGACCAGAAACTATTCTGTACATGTAGAGCCCAGCAATTTGCCAGAGGCAGTCGGGCTGACGAGCCCTGGACGACGCCTCGGTCTGTCTGCGAAAGCAAAGCGAAACAGACCAACATTACTGCAAAAGTACACACTGCGCTGCACTCAGTGCATAAAAGGGTAGTAGGTTTTTGACACTTTTCAGACTCAATTTGCAACTAAAATTTGAAAATTGCACCTAAAAATAGGTGGGCGAGGTGCAAGTTGCTCCTAGATTTTTGGACAGCAACACGTTCGTCAGTTTTGATTAACACAGGAGGCTTTGACGCGCAGAAAACTTGCAAAAACTTAATCATACACGTTTCCTAAGCCTAGACGGCAGGGATCGAACAGTGTCGTCGGTGTTTGTAGCTGCATTTTTTCGAAAAAAAATATTTTTGAAAAAAAGCGTTTGATATGTCGATGTCAGTGTCGGAAAATTTCAAGTTGTCGGTGGCGGCGTGTCGGCGAAGACGCTGACTCGGATCCCTACTAAAGGGTCACGGAGTCCAATTTTCAGCATGAAAACCAGCGTTGTGGTCAGGGGTTACACCATTTTCTGGTGTTTGTTTCGGTGGGCGGCCATGACAAATCCTGGCGGGGCGGGGAGTTCCTTCTCACAGCCCAGGGCTACCCGTGCCCCTATGGCCCATCGGCCGGCCGTTTTTTGCTTTTTCTGCCGTTGGCCCAGAAGGGACTTTTTCGTTTGGCAATGGCCGGCCTGGTGCCGTTTTGTATTTATTTTATTTTTATTCCAGAGTCAAGCACCTTGAGCATTTTCGCCTTTAAAAAGCTTAATCATCTCGTACTCGAGATAGCCTTTATCGGTACGACACATACAGTATCTTTGGACCTCTGCTCATTTCATTAGAAAATCGTGCAATACCCTCTTCACAAACCCGCACCAAATCAATGTCTTTTTTGTTCAGAACTAATACCCCAAACTTGCCCGTGTCTTCAATCAAATGGGCTCTACCTTCAAGGCTGTCGACCACGTCGCTTGACTAATAAAGTTTTATAAAAAATCAACAAATCAAGAATGATGGATCAGCAGCAAATGGGTGGTGCCGATATTCCCCCTCAGCCACCAATGGGCGGCCAGGGATATCAATCGTACGGGGCTGCAATGGCCGGGGGTGGATTCGACATGATGACGTTTCTGAGGAAACCCAGCACCGTGCTCAGGGCACTGTCGTTGGTTGGTCATTTTGATTTCGCTTCTTGATCTCACTGGTTATTGGAGTTAGAGCGATGTCGTTTGGTGTCGGATCGGGTGCCGGCTTTTTTTGTCAGATGTCGAGTGTCGGTCACCCCCCCCCCCCCCCCCACTGTGCAGCGTGTTTATTGTTGTCTGTTTCGACCTGCTCTCGCTCTCGGGCAGTGCACCAGGTCATCGATAGCCACGTAACCACAAAATCAAACAGAGCGGGTTTTATGCTGGCGTGAACCATCAGAGCTCAAAGGTCGTCAGCCAATAAAAAGTTTCTTTTTTGTTCGGCAACAAATTATGTCTTCGATCGTCGTGGATTTTGACGTGCCGTACCGTGCGTGTGTGCTATTTTGTTATTCCGTCACTTTCACCGTCTTGCGCTTGTGGTTTGTGTCAAACGTTGCTGTATCATGAAAGAATAGTCGTGGTTTATAGCGTTTTCCGCCCACAGATCACGAGCAGTGGTGTCGTTGGGAAATCAAAAAGTCAGGAAACCGGAGACCCAAAATCCAAAATTTTCTGATACCGGATACCCAAAATGAAAATCCTCGGATACCAGGGGGGGGTTGCTCCCCAAAATAAAAAATCTCAGATCTCAGCGGGGGGTTGTTCAAAAAAAGTCAATTTTTTAAGAGGAAAATTGAGCAAAATCGGTGTCGAAAGCGCAAAAAATGGTCATTTTGGGGGTTATGCTTGCGCTAGCAAGCGATTTTGAGCATTTTGGAAGGTAAAAATGGGCGAATTTTTTTACCGTTTTCGGAAAAAATTTCTGAGGTAGGATACCCTTGGACAAAAAAGCCCAGAAAATCGTAAACTACCCCTGGGTGAAAAAATTAAGATACCGGATACCGCAGACTAGGGGGGGTACCCCCTCCTTCCCCCCCCCCCCAACGACACCACTTAAATTTGACTGAGTATTGAGGGGGAGGTGTTTCGTTTCGTAGGCCCAGTGCGGCACCTCTGCTAAGTTTTTGTGAAGAATCACACTTAGCCACGGCTTGTCCCCCCCATTTGCCCCACACCCCCAGCAAACTAAAGCTGGCCTAGATGGGTGACTCTAATAAAGGAGACCTCATCCCGCGTCGGAGCCGGTGCCGGTGCCTAATCTCACCCATTTCGCACGGCGCCGCGGTGGCTTCTCCGTCTCTCCTCTTTTTTTTTCGAGGTCGGACTTAAACTCATAAAAAGATCCAAAGAACGCCCCACCGAGCGAGGAGATCCGCCCCTTTCGCCCCCTCAGCTGCATACCCTTCGCGCAACCGTCCTTTCGTTCGCTTAATTAAATGTTCGGGACGCGCGTATCTTTTCCGGCGCCTCCGCACTGCGTCACTAGCTCAAAAGAAGCAAGGGCGTTTATCGCATCTCCCTGCCAGTTTAGTTTTGCGAACGCAGCCGAGGGTGCACACGGGGCCGCCGCAAGAGTGCTCCGCTCCCCCGCCCCAGATGCCGCGCATCCCTGTCTTGCCTGTGTCGGGAAGTTCCCCGGCGCACCATTTTTTTTTTTTTTTTTTTTAGGTCAAGGCTCCCTCACCCCTCCCCCCTCAAGAAATACGTTTGGTTCCCAAGACACCCCCCCCCGCAAGGCGGGCAATACACCCGTACTGTACCGCCAGCGGGGGCAAGTGCGATGCATGCAAAACGGCGCCCGGCTCCCCCGCGCCGCTTTGCGCGCCCGTGCCTTCCTCAAACACGATGAAGCAGTGGGGTTTTTTCCCCATCATTTTCTCTGTGGACAAGCTCAGCTCTAACGCGCGCGCTCTCTTAACCAACCACAAGCACGTGGGGGGGCGCGCCGCGGCCGCGGGGGGGGGGGCGTTTCCGGGCGCGATAAAAAAAAGGGAGACATCCGGTTTTTGAGAGACCCGGACGCGGCTGGCGAGTCTATGCTTGTGTTCTGCTTTGTTTTAATTCTTCCCAGTTTCATACCACGCAACAGGGGGAACGCCAGTGGTGCTACATTCGTGGTAATGAAATCTGTTCATCTGGATCAGGAGACCATGGGTCATGTCACTGCTAACTTCGAAAAAGTAAGACGACCCGCGACTGACTGACGAAAAACCCTTGGAAATTCTGGTCGTGTGAACCCGATACCGTGCAGTACGGCACGCCAATGCCACAAGTGAAGCTCAGCCTTCACCGATTGTACAAACACAACTTAGGTTGTGTCAATTTAACGCGACAATTTATCGACTTACAGATGACCCTGAAATTCCTCGCTAATTCTCCTTTGAGCAGATCTTCGGCCTGATCGTGCTGGTCGATATCCAGTGGTGGCTTGGTCCAGTCCCCATCGGCTGACAAAGGTATATTTACTCCTGTCCTTCGATTCTCGGACGCCATCGTACAACTGGGGCATCGGCTTTCGGCGTGTACTCGCTGCTCGCTGCCGGAAAATACTGCTGGTTATCGCTTTGTTGGTCTGTCTAAAGCCGTACTTTCTTTATTTCAGAAATGCTAATCCCGTGCCGCCATACTTCTTCCGATTGGTTTGTGATCGACACCCACTACAAAAATAACGACCTTTGCACGAACTTTCACTTCGTCCATTGAGAAATCGAAAACTTCCGACACCCAGCCCAATTTCGGGAAGAACTTCCCATACATACCCCCGAAGTAAAACCCATCCCGGGGGGGGCAACTTCCAAAAGCTCAAGAACTCTCTTTACCCGAGGGGCTGGGGGGTTTCGAAAAAAATGACCCCGAAAGTCTTCTACAAAGTGCCAAAATTGGTCAAAAAGTGCTTTAAACAGAATTTTCTTCAGGTGCCAAGCGATTTTTGACATGTTTTGATACTAGAAAATGGCCAATTTTGGTACTTCTCGGGGTTAAAAAGTCATTTCTTAGGGGCCCCCCCCCCACACTCAAAAAAGCGCGGTACCCTATAAGCCAGGGGGGTACCCTCAACCCCCCCCCCCAACGACACGGGGGTCTTCGTCCTAATCTCTCAGATGCGACTTTCGAGGGAGACTCACGCCCCCCCCCCTGCGACGGAAAAGTTTCCCTCGTCTCATCTGGGCACATCAGGTTTCGAAATAATTTCCTCTTTCGATTGATCAAGATGATTCCATAAAATGACGTTCCTCTGCACCAGCATCCACCTGCTTTGTACGTGCTCACGTTTTTTGGGTCCCGCCGCTCAAATGTGCCGCGCGCGCCCATCTCCCCGGGACGGAATTGGGACGGCAATCCGCCCCGCTCCCCGCGGGCGTTTACGTTCCCCTCCAGCCTCGCTCGGGTTGGGGTTTGCTCCGTCTTTTTTCGCGCCGCGGAAGAATCTAAAACTCTTGGTTCCCGCACCTAAAATACCGTTTAATCCCCCCCTCGATTTTTTTTTTCCGTGGCTTTGCGTGGACCATTTGTCCCCAGCTGGTGGCCTATGCAGGTGTTTGTGGGCGGTTATGGTCCCGAATACGCGGTGGCGCGCCGAGTACTTACAATCCGCAGCAAGGTTGGTTGGCCGGAATTCTAAAAAAATATTTTTCCAAGTTAATTATTCTTTTGACGCGCGACGATTTCCCTCCCACGGCCGATCGGATCGCCTTATCAACTACCGGGTGGCGCCCAAACCCCGCCCCAATTCCAAGCCGCCTATTCAGGGTTATCAAACCTACCGGAATAAAAATCACTTCACTGATGATACTGGGGGCACGACAATAACGCCATTCGCCCCCACCCCCTCGGTTTTTCAGAAATCATTATTCTCTCTGTGGTTGTAGATTTGTATGATATTTTCCCGGCACTTTTTCGCGCTTTTTGTCGGTTTGTTCGTTGTTGAATATTTCGCGCTTTCTCACTCTCTTCTGTTTTTTTTCCCCTCCACCTCGGTCGCGCAAGTTGGTTGCGCTCTCTCGCGTCAAACTACCTCCTTCTATCTGCAGGACTTCCCTAACCGTCCCTCTTGAGACACTTTGCACCTACGGTACTTCGGGGTTCCTTTTTTCAACGTCAATTCTTTCAAAAGATGCATCCCCCCCCTGCCACGGCACGCACTTTCCCCCCTACTCTCGTCTCCTCGCATGCCGTGTATTTTGAAAACAGTATAAACAAACCATCATAACCAGCTGCCGCCATTTATTTTTCAACTTTTTACCGGTTTCTATCAGTTTTCACATTGCTTTGTGTCAATTTTACATGTTGTTATTTCCC
>JASAMV010006804.1:0-27600 GCA_030248065.1 Rhynchonema sp. JSB1_4
GGGGGGTTGGGGGGGGTACCCCCCTATTCGAGTACTCTACCTACCACAAAACCCGAGGGGGGGTTGGGGGGGGGTTCCAATGCTACCTCTCACAACTCCAAATTTCATACCTCTCACAAGCAATCTTTATACCTTTTTAAGGCAAAAATCGGTGTTTTTCTTCGACCTTATTTTCCCAAAAATCGCGCGCTCCGCGCGCAAACCCACCCATAATACCTATTTTTAGGCGATTTTCGGCGAAAATTTTGAAAAAGTACTATTTTTACGTCAATTTTTGCCCAAAATTGTATCGCAAAATCGGTGTTTTTTCGCCTTTTTGGGTGACCAAAATCATACCTCTCACGCTTCCGGTCCCAACCCCGCATCATACTTACCTCCCACACATGGGCCTGCCACTACACTGGATGTCGGTCCTGGACTTGGACTTTTATATCCATCAAACAAAGTCATTCAAAAAGCCGCACCTTGCTGTGTTCAAGGTTTAATTTCACTAAGTTCGTTTTTGCAAAAAATTTACCTCGAAAGTTTGAAACAAGTGTGAAAGATGTCTAACAGGAAAATCGGCAAGGGTCGGGCGGGCGGCGGGCCGTTCCGACAGATCTCCGAAGATCGACAGTACCGAAAAAGGACGCCCTCCCCCAAAGGAACTACACCCTGGTTTGCAAGGTACCTGCCCTTTATCGGGGGAATCCCAACACCCGTCCCCCCAGCCAGCCACCAGGTACCGTAAAAACCTAAATAGAAGGGGGGGGCTCATATTAATTCACCTGACCCCATTTTGGGGGGGGCTATTTTAGGGGGGGGGGCTCTATTCCGGGGGGGCCTGTATTTTTAATTCACTGACCCGAAGGCCTGAAAAAATTGTTTCCCCAAAAATTGCCCCAAAAACCCCTAAAAATAGGGTTTTTGAAAGGATGTTTTTTTCCGCTTGTAATCGCATTTATTCGTGTCTATTCGTTCAATATTAGAGGCGTATTATAGTGCTCTGAACGAACAACAAACGTGCTTTAAATGTACCTGTGTATAGTTCCATCCACGAACTCATGAGACGACTTATTTTGAAGTTTTACTTGAACGGATCCAATAATGTTCCGGTTCCACGTATTTTCGAGAAATGAAAGAAAGAGAAACGCATGTATTTTTTAAAAACACGCTCTCCACCTCGGTGCCGTAAAATTCCCTTTTGACTCCCAAAACATTAAAGTGTGTTGAACAACGTTGCTGTTCGCGTAAGCACGCAACAATTGAGGTCAGCCAGCTAGGAACTTGTCATCATGTCTCTCGGCCCAATCTCTTTCTCTGTGTTTTGCCGAAAACCCGTGTAGCCGGCGCATTTTTTTGAATCTGGCCGAGCAAGCTTTCAAAAAGAGTCGTCTCATGAAGCACAGTGGTTGGACTATACCACTATCAAGCTTTAATACACTATACACTACTGTATAGGGGATGTTACTTAGGGGGGGCTCTATTCCGGGGGGGGGGGCTCTATTAATTCACTGACCTCTTTTTGGGGGGGCTGTATTAAGGGGGGGCTCTATTCCGGGGGGGCTGTACCTATTTAGGTTTTTACGGTACACTGGCCCGGACCGAACGACACAAAATTCGACCGACCTTGCTGATGGAACGATTTGCTGACGTTGGCGCGCGACACCGAAATGACGTAGACGATGAACGATCCAGCAATCAGACTGACCAACACCCCGCTGATCGGATAGGACAAACGCTCGTCTGCGCCATTTCTATCACCGGAACAAGCGTTGGTTTGGTTCCAAGCGGATTTCGTCAGGACATCATCTGAAAACCCACCCAAATTTGTACGGGTCGCGGGGTTTTGTGAGTTTTTGAGCTGTGCAAAAGTGCACGATGCGTCTGCTGCCATGGCGACGACTTCGCGTGGTGTTGGTCAGTCTGATTGCTGGATCGTTCATCGTCTACGTCATTTCGGTGTCGCGCGCCAACGTCAGCAAATCGTTCCATCAGCAAGGTCGGTCGAATTTTGTGTCGTTCGGTCCGGGCCAGTGTACCGTAAAAACCTAAATAGGTACAGCCCCCCCCCCGGAATAGAGCCCCCCCCCCCCGTAATACAGCCCCCCCAAAAAGGGGTCAGTGAATTAATAGAGCCCCCCCCCCCGGAAAAGACCCCCCCCCCCCCCTAAGTAACATCCCCTATACAGTAGTGTATAGTGTATTAAAGCTTGATAGTGGTATAGTCCAACCACGTGCTCATGAGACGACTCTTTTTAAAGCTTGCTCGGCCAGATTCAAAAATGCGCCGGCTACACGGGTTTTCGCAAACACAAGAAAGAGATTGGGCCGAGAGACATGATGACAAGTTCCAGCTGGCTGACCTCAATTTGTTGCGTGCTTACGCGAACAGCAAAGTTGTTCAACACACTAATGTTTTGGGAGTCAAAAGGGAATTTACGCACCGAGGTGGAGAGCGTGTTTTTAAAAAATACATGCGTTTCTCTTTCTTTCATTTCCGAAATACGTGGAACCGGAACATTATTGGATCCGTTCAAGTAAACTTCAAAATAAGTCGTCTCATGAGTTCGTGGATGGACTATACACAGGTACATTTAAGCACGTTTGTTGTTCGTTCAGAGCACATAATACGCCTCTAATTGACGAATAGACACGAATAAATGCGATTACAAGCGAAAAACATCCTTTCAAACCCATTTTTAGGGGTTTTTGGGGGGTATTTCTGGGAACAATTTTTCAGGTTCGGGTCAGTGAATTAATACAGGCCCCCCCCCGGAATAGAGCCCCCCCGTAATAGAGCCCCCCCAAAATGGGGTCAGTGAATTAATAGAGCCCCCCCTTCTATTTAGGTTTTTACGGTACCTGGTGGCTGGCTGGGGGGACGGGGGGTGGGATTCCCCCATAAGGGGCAGGTACCTTGCAACCAGTGTAGTTCCTTTGGGGGGAGGGGGTTCCCCTTCGGGTACTGTCGATCTTCGGAGATCTGTCGGAACGGCCCGCCGCCCGCCCGACCCTTGCCGATTTTCCTGTTAGACATCTTTCACACTTGTTTCAAACTTTCGAGGTAAATTTTTTGCAAAAACGAACTTAGTGAAATTAAACCTTGAACACAGCAAGGTAGGTTTTTGAATGACTTTGTTTGATGGATATAAAAGTCCAAGTCCAGGACCGACATCCAGGAGGGCAGGCCCATGGGGGAGGAAGATGATGCGGGGTGGGACCGGAAGCGGAGAGGATTTTGCACCCAAAAAGGGAAAAAACCCCTTTTAACAATTGGGCAAAAAGCAAAAAACCTTTTCAAATTCCCCCAAAACCCCCAAAAAGAGGTCGCGCGGAGCGCGCTTAAAAAAAAAAACACCTCCAAAAAAAAGCAAGAAAAGAGAACCCCCCCCCCCCCCCCCCCCCCAGAAGAGCCCCCCCAACCCCCCCCCAGCCACTACTATGCCGACATCCAACCGTCAATAACACCATTTTGTTTGAAGCAAAATTTTCAAAAGTTTTGCGCTTCGCGCATTAATGTTTGCGCAACCTTTTTGGTCATCGTTTGGAAGAAGCAAGTGTTCCGACGGAATGTTTCGTCCTAAACAAGAAATGCAGCCATAACAGATAAATATGCAACGTCACATTTTGCAGAAACGCCGCCAATGAAGTTGGTCACTCGTCCCGTTGTTCGGTCGGCGCCTCAATCCGGCGAACAAGAAGGTGCAGGGGCAGGACAGACGCATTATAGCGCGCAAGAGAACGAATACGACGCAGCCTATAGTAATCGTGCACAGCAGACGGTGACAGAAATAGCATCTGACAAAACCAACCAACAAAATATCGGTGCCGCAAAACGGGACTCGGCAGGCGCTATCAAACCGCTGCCGCCTGGTGATCAGAAACCTGATGATGGTGAAACAAGAACTAAGAAAGTGAAGTCAGCAGATCAAAATCGAGATGTGAAGGATTTTGACGATGACCCATCTGAGGAGCAAGCGTGCAAAGCACCCGAACTCAAAATAGACGACCCTGAGGTCTCAAAACATTTCGAGGAAACACCAAAGCCGCTTGGATGCGACACTGTGCCTGATAAAAATTGGGTTCGTTTGTTTGTGAAGAGAGGACCGTTTTTTGCGATATTTAGATCGGACCAGAGACTTTTTCAAAATTGTCCAGGTGCGAACTGCATCCAGATGTTTGAATTGTGGCTGCAAAGTTACAGGTTTTTTGCACTTTAGAGTATCGAATGCAAATTAAAATTTTGGGTGTAAATTGTGCCGAAAAAATTGCGTTATTCGAAAATATGCACCATGCCATCGAGTTCGACATAGCGCGTTCAGTTTGCGCGCCAGTCGATCCGTGACGCTGAAAAGTTGCTTTTTCGTAAGGGAGCCCTTAGTCATTGTGGAAAATGGAAATGAAAAAATAATCTATGTCCAAGTTTTCCATTTCCATTTTCCAATATGACTAAGGGCATACTGGAAAATGGAAATGAAACTGCAGCAGTCATGTTTTGACATGTGACAAAAAAATGTTTTGTTCCGCTCAGTTCTCGGTCGCTGATTGGTCAGATTTTACACAGAAAGTGTTTTGTTTCATTTCCATTTTCCACTATGGGTGATATTTTCGAAACGGTGTAAAGGTCAGTTGGGTGTAAAGGTCGGTGGAAAGCTCGGTGTGAGAAAGTTCAGTGTAAGCTCGGCGAACCAACCATGCACGCGAGCAAGCACCAGACGCGCAAACGAAGCACCCACCTCGCAAACCTCCATCATACGTCAAACAAAATATTCCCCCCCCCACAAAAACTCACCCCACAAAAAACCCCCACCCACACAACCCCACCCCCCAAACCAAACCACACCAAACAAACAAACACCCCACCCACACCCCCCCCCCTGGTTCAGCGTGCACTGTTTGAAGCTTACACTGAACTTTCTCACACCGAGCTTTCCACCGACCTTTACACCCAACTGACCTTTACACCGTTTCGAAAATATCACCCAAAGACTGAGGGCGCCCCAACTCTGACCCGAATTTCAAATTTCGCAGGTTCGCGTCGAAAACTTCAAATTCGTCGTCGATCCGGAGCTGGTCAAAAAGCACGGCGCGATCAAATGTAAATATTTGCCGTTTTGGCGCCAATCCGACGAGAAAACAACGCAGAAAGAACAGGCCGAGTTTGCGAACAATTCGCAAATCACCACTGACTTCTTTCAAACACGTTGCACGGCCAGTGATGGCGCAGTTTATAGGTTGGTAACTTTGGTTGGTTGGGTGGGGTGCTGGTTTGCATACTGATCTCACCGTGAGATTGAATGAAGTGAAAGAATGTGCAGTTTAAGGCAACTTTCAAAAACATTTCACTCTCGTATTCGTTTCGTCGTCATTTTAGTCATGTTGTAAAGGCAAACTACACCAACACGAGCCCGATTTCGCAGCTGGCAAAGTAGTGAAACATTCTCACGTGGCTGCTGGGAAATATTATACACGTTGAAGAATACAAAGTGGAGCATGATGATTTTCTCTTTCTATTCGTTTTGAATACACGCCACCTTCGAAATCGGGCTCGTATTGATGTAGTTTGCCGTTTGCCTATACCTTGTAATATTGTTGTCACCTGAGAATGAAAAAAATTCCAAGGTAAAGTGAAGCGCTATTTGTACTTGTTTTCAAAAACAACCTTCTTGTGGTCATGATTATGCTACAGGTTAGAAACCAGAGGGCAAGGACATACATAAGCAGCACCTTGGCATGGTTAGATGTTTGAAAAATTCGGTTTGTTTTGTTTTTTGCATAAAACGTCGTTACTGTGAGCTCTCACATCCATTACACTGTTCACCGCGTGCGTTTGCGTTTCAATTGTCGAAAATCGATGTTAATTTTCCAAAAATTGCCCCAGATTAACGACCGCAGTGGAAACTCGCCGCGGCAATGAAAAACATACTTTTGTTGGGAGCAAAAAAAACACGCGTCACCATTCTTATTGCAGAAACGCGTACGCAACTATTATTCCGGAGCCAGCGACGTTGAAGCGATTAAAACAGACCAAACACCCAACGGAATGGGCGCCTTTGAATGTATACATGCTCGGCTTTGATTCTCTGTCGAGATTGACGTTCATGAGAAAGTTGCCGAAAACATACCGCTACTTCACTGAACATTTGGGTGCTGTCGTTATGCAGGGTTGGTTATGGGTTTCAGCGAAATTAGTGTTTGTTCTCATCGACGTGAAATGCATAACGAGGTTCAGCAATTTCTGTGACTGACCACGAATAACTAAGTCGACCTGATTGGCCGATAAATGCCGCGGAAAGGACAGAATGACGTTAGGAATCAACATGTTGTCAGTCTTTTCACTTTGAAATGATAATCAGACTTTATGTGGGGTGTGGGGGGTAAACTGCCATGCTGATATTTGTCGCACAATGACTATATAAGAATTCATCAAATCAATCCTGATTTTCACTTTCAGTCACTCTTAACCACTGGGCTATTTGTGATTCTCACAAAACATTTTCAGCTGAAAATAATCCAGCAGATCAACCACGTTGCCGCATGTCTGAAACATTCTCTTTATCACATGCTTTGTTGTGTGCGTTCACGCAACGCAACGTCACCACCCCGTCACTTTCTCTCTTTACGATTCAGGAAAAAAATTTGACCAATTCTTATAAAGTCATTGTGCCACCAATATCTGGCGATCCCAGTGGCAAACGAGCGTGCCTAAATCAAGCCAGACTGGTAACAAACGGTCAAACTCAAACACAAATAAATGACAACTAATTTCTTCATGTTAAAATGCTTTGGACCAGCTATTTTCTGTGCCTACATCTACATATGCCGAGCATTGGCGGATTCTGGGATCAAATTTTCCACAAAAGCTCACCAATCGATAGTGATCAATACCTTGATAGGATAGGCCGCGCATCTGGGATGTGAAAATGTTCCACATTGTTTTCTTACCGGCTGAGGAATTATGTGAACATCTGATATTGGTCGCACAATGACTTTATAGGAATTGGTCAACTTTTTTTCCTGAATCGTAAAGAAGGAAAGTGACGGGGCAATGACGTTGCATTGCACAATCACACAAAGAATGCAGTCAGTAAAATGTTTCAGATCCGCAGCAACGTGGGTGCTCTGCTGGATTATTTTCAGATGAAAATGTTTTGCGAGAATCACAAAGCACAGTAGTTAAGAGTGACTGAACGTGAAAATCAGGATTGATTTTGATGAATTCTTATATGGTCATTGTGCGACCAATACCAATCCGGCTGATGGTTTGGTCGTCAAATCATCTCGTCAAAGAAAGTCGTCGAACACATGAGCCCCAAATGAGCGCGAAAACTAATACATGTGTGTTCGACGACTTTATTTGCCGAGATGATTTGACCACATTACTATAAGCCGCCATTCCGCGAAGACCCTCAAACCGACCGAAGCATTTATCATTCTAATTCCACAGGGTACAACATCGTCGGTGACGGTACGCCGCAAGCGTTTATTCCAATTTTGACCGGGTCGACCGAGCCTGAATTGCCTTTGACGCGGAAACGATACAAAAATGCGAATTATGTCAATATTTATCCGTGGATTTGGAATGTTCGTTTTGTTTCTTCAATGTGTTGTTTCTTCTGTTGTTCACCTCATTTTCTATTCAGTCAACGAAAGTAACTAGTTTCATTACTTGAACAGCAGGCAAGTAATGCTGTGTGAGAGGAAATAAACCAGTTCAAATAGCCGTGCATCTGGTGGACACACGCTGATGATGTCCCGGTGCACCATCCGCCGGCCATCTGCGGAAACCGTGTCAAACTTGAAATTTACTGACATTTCGTTAGCCAGACGTTCGAGATTTGCAGTTGGGCCACAGGCACACGGGTGGCTTGGCTGTCAGTCAGTCACATGGATTTTTTTAATCAAAGCTTTTTTAGCTGCTAATTTTTTTAAAAAGCCAGTAAATTTTCAAATTTAGTAGCCTACGGGCTACTAAAGTTTGTGTTTTGGCCGAAAAAGTTGTAAATTGGGTTTTCAGCGGCAAAAAGCTACTAAATTTTTGATTTTACCAGCTTCTTGCTGCTAGCCCATTTTGAAAAAAATAAACCCTGGTCAGGCAGCTGGCTGTGCGCAGTGATCAGCTTTCGGGTTTAGACGCGGACGTGTGAAATTAACTGCTGTTTGGTGCATTTTTGATTATACGTCGACAAATTTAGAATACTACAACAATAGCACTCAAATAAATGACTGTCGCCTTTTCGATTCAGGAATTCCGCGACGCCGGCTATGCGACGTTGTACGGGGAGGACAGTGCGTCGATCGGAACATTCACATATCGGCTGAAGGGATTCAAAGAGCAACCCACCGATCACTATTTGCGCACGTTCTTCCAAGTCTATGAAAATGATGAATCCAAACATCACAAGCCGTATTGTTTGGGTGAGTTGAGGATTTCGGGCAAGGGCGTTGTGGTAGCTTTGTCTACTTTTTTCGTCGTGGAAAGAGCACACAACAAGATTGAGAAGCGTCACTTTGCCCGCCAGCTGAAGCTATGAAGTGAATGCCAAGAAACATTTCCCTTGATCCGGTTTATTTGCGACGATTCAGAGATGGACAAATCGAAATGGCATGCTGGAATAGCTGATCTATCCTATTGTTAGCGTTTGCCGACTCAAACTTTCAAACGACGCAAGCTTTCTATTTTGCCAACTGAATCAGAAATGGCAACGGTTCTTTTCCAGAAATATTGATGTTTGCAAAAAAAATAAAAACGTTTTTTCCAGGCAGCGAAAAACTGCACGTTCAGTACTGGCGATACGGCGAGGACTTTCTGAACGCGTATCCGAGCGAAGTACCCAAATTCTCGGTGCTGCATTATTCGGCATTAACACACGACAATCTCAACTCGCCCGCTCTCATTGATGACGATGTGTTGGCGCATTTGCAGAAATTGGAAGCTCAGGTTTGATGGGATGACGTCATTAAGTTGTAAATGACGGTAGTCCGTCCGGTCCGTCAAACTGGCTGACGCATTTTGGGAAAAGCTTGGAGAGTTTTACAATTGACTTCCCTTCTTTCCTCAGGCTTAGGCTTAGGCCCAGCGCTGGGCGAACCCATTCCGTCAGTATCGAAATCGAAACTTTGCGTTTTCTGTCTCTCAAGGCACCTGTCCAGTCTTTTTCCAACGTGAGCACCTGAGTGACCTATAATACGTGACAGCAACAATGTGAGAGCCAAGTTTGATATCGGCCGATCAAGAAATGAAAATGTTTCGACGGATGCATTTGTGCGATGCCGGGATTTCAATGAGCGATACAGGAGAAGCATGATACAAAAGGAAATCTAAACGTGCCACAATGATACGAAAATCTGTGTTTGTGTTTGTTAGAGATGTATAATTGGATAAGCATGACGTACTGTACTGATCTGTTGTACAGGGCCACCTCAATCAAACCCTGTTGATGTTGATGTCTGATCACGGACATCGGTTCGCTGCGTTGCGAGCCACGCAACAAGGTTGGCTTGTTATTTCAGTTTGTTTTTAAATTTGTTTGTGCCTTTGGGGCGATAGGATCCAGGACTTGACATTTTGAAACATCAGCTGAAAAATATTCATGAGTGTCAAGCGTTGCCAGGAACAGCAAAGCGTGGGTCACTGAAATTTGGAATTTATGGGTACATATTGAGAGCCAGTACTCAGTATATACAAGGTGGCACAACAAAAATAGAAACCTTTGATAAGGCTGGATCCCGGTTGTGATTACCAATGGAGAGACATCTGGTACCTCGTTCGAAACGAGCGCTTATCTGGTGTTTCGGGTGCGAATTTCATTTGGTCATTCTTTTTGACCGATGAGCTACGTCATGAAACTCACACGACCTGCTTTTTACCTTGCGCGTGCACTTGTCCGTATCTCACAAAACAGCGAGTAGATCATCCGTCAAAGCACGTTACAGGGGCTCCGCCATATATACGCGACCGAAACCAATCTCAATGAAACTTTGCACCGTAAGTGGGCTTGGTCCAAAACACTCACGGCCAAGAAAATTTTTCCCCATATCAGCTCCCTGTCTGAGCCAGGAGGGCTAAAAGGTAAAAAATTTTGACCCTACCTCAGCACCTTGAAATTAAAATATCGATCTGTTTCGCATATTCTTTGTGTGCAGTTTGTTCACAAATTTTTCATAAACGCCTTGGGTCTAATTTAGAACCATATTCACTTTTTTGGCACTACCACAGCTCGCGCTATTCTGCCAAAACCGCGGAAATTTTCGAAAAAAATTTTCCGTTGTATTTTCCGGTTACATAGAAAGCACACAGAGTTTTTATATAAAGTAGGCAAGAAAGCCCGTATATCATGCTATTCAGGCGATCAATGACTAATTTTCCACCGCTGATAAGTTTCGACAAAAGCTCGCTCAACTGTGGTGAACCTCAACTTTTTTGCCATTTTCTGTGGATCCCAAGCACACTTCTATCTCATATTTTCCTATTTTAGTAACAATGTACCGAGGTGATATATGGCACGCTAGATAGTAAAAATATAATTGTTGTTAATTATGTGCAAATCTAGGTTGGTCCAGCTGCATCCTTGGAGGTACGAGCAATAAATGAATTTTACACAAAATTCATAATTTTAGCAAATTTTCACTTCCGTCATATTTTTAGCCTATCTACAGTTGGGTAGGAATTGTGGCTTTTGCTGTCCGATGAAGCCCAAACGTTATTGTTGTTTATCGATCAAAATTCAAAATTATAGCTCTAACGTATCTTGAGAAAAATCGTGTTAATTGAGGTCCATGCGTTGGACTTGGAACTACAACCGGGCTTACAACAGGACCAGCGTCTGCGGTGCCTTCACTTAACATGATTTTTCTCAGGATACGTTAGAACTAGAATTTTGGATTTTGATCGATAAACAACAACAACGTTGGGGCTTCATCGGACAGCAAAGGCCACAAATCCGTCACAAATGTAGGTAGGCTAAAAATATGACGGAAGCGAAAATTTGCTAAAATTATGAATTTTGTGTAAAACTCATTTATTGCTCGTACCTCCAAGCATGCAGCTGGACCAACCTAGATTTGCACATAATTAACAACAATTATATTTTTACTATCTAGCGTGCCATATATCACCTCGGTACATTGTTACTAAAATAGGAAAATATAAGATAGAAGTGTGCTTGGGATCCACAGAAAATGGCAAAAAAGTTGAGGTTCACCACAGTTGAGCGAGCTTTTGTCGAAACTTATCAGCGATGGAAAAATAGTCATTGATCGCCTGAATAGCATGATATACGGGCTTTCTTGCCTACTTTATATAAAAGCTCTGTGTGTTTTCTATGTGACCGGAAAATACAAAGGAAAATTTTTTTTCGAAAATTTCCGTGGTTTTGGCAAAATAGCGCGAGCTGTGGTAGTGCCAAAAAAGTGAATATGGTTCTAAATTAGACCCAAGGCGTTTATGAAAAATTTGTGAACAAACGGCACACAAAGAATATGCGAAACAGATTGATATTTTAATTTTAATGTGCTGAGGTAGGGTCAAAATTTTTTACCTTTTAGCCCTCCTGGCTCAGACAGGAAGCTGATATGGGAAAACATTTTCTTGGCCGTGAGTGTTTTGGACCAAGCCCACTTACGGTGCCAAGTCTCATTGAGATTGGTTTCGGTCGCATATATATGGCGGAGACCCTTTAACTAACCAAATTTTAACACACGGAAGTAGATAATAGTTTCGAACGAGGCTTATTCCACTCAGGACAACTGGAGGAGCGCCTACCGCTGTTCAGTTTTGCGGCGCCCAAATGGTTCCGTGAATCAATCGGCAAACAACAATGGCTGAATCTGCAGCTCAATGCTCAACGATTGACGACACCTTTTGACATTCACGCCACCTTGCGAGTGAGTCGAAGAATTTTATTCCGCAAAAAATATTGCATTGATAGCATAAAAATCCGCGCTAGCTGTTATTGGTGTTTGTGCATACAGTTATTCCTCGTTTTCGTAAAAATAATCAGAAAAAGTCAGCTTTTCAAACTTGACTTCACATGATGCTGTCTTGAAAAGAATGTGTGGCCTAAATTCGAAACACCAAGTCCAGTGAGCAAGATCGGTCAACTGCCAAGTTTGACGTTGCGCCTGTTTTGTACTTTCTGGTTGGTTTCGGAATGCTAGTAACAGGCAACTGTTGCGCTTCTGATGGAACATCAGGGTTTACTTTTTCAAAACGGGCTAGTAGCAAGATGCTAGTAAAATCGAAAATTTAGTTGTTTTTTTTTGCCGCTGAAAAGCCAATTTACTAGCTTTTTTGGCCAAAATACAAAATTTAGTAGCTTTTAGGCTACTAAATTTGAAAATTTACTAGCTTTTCAAAAAATTTAGTAGCTAAAAAGCTATACTTGCGTATTTTTCCGCAAAATATATTTTTTGGAAAAAAACGTTTTTTCCGGAAAAAAACCGTTTTTTCCAAATATTTTTCCAGTACTTAAGGTTACCCATGGTCCAAAAACGCCTATTTTGGAGAAAATTTTGTCGGGAAATGGACTGAAACAGGCTAAAAATGCACTTGGAGATTAAAAAGTGCTCATTTTGAACTGTTTAGGACCGATTTACAATAGTTTTGACAACCTTTGAAAATGTTTCGGAAATTTTTGGAAAAAAATGTTTTTTCCAACAGTTGCCACTTAGAAAAATTTCCGGAAAAATAAAAACATTTTTTCCGGGCCTCGGAAAAAAACGGTTTTTTTTCGAAAAAAAACGGTTTTTTTTTCGGCCCGCAAGTATATAAAAAGCTACTAAATTAAAAAAAATCCATGTGGAACATCATTTCCATTCACGGCCTGTGGAAGACGTTCACATGGTTTGTGACAGCAATGATGGTTGTTATGTTCTCAATTCATATTGATTCGCACACTGACGATGCCCTGTTGCACCGCCGGTCGCTGTGTGAAAACATTGCGTGTAAACGCCACTGACCCGCAGGCACCAACGCAACACATGATGCGTGCGTGAAAACTTAGTAAAACGGAAATCTCACACGTTCTAATTTTTGCTATCTTCGAGCATTTAGTTTTTATTAATTTCAGGAGTTGCTCCACTGGCAAACTGACCTCAAACCGTCGGACGCCCTGAATCAGGGTGAAGGCAGCAAATTGAATCGCAGTCTCAGTTTGTGGCATCCGGTGCCGAAAAGTCGCGACTGTGAACAGGCGGACATCGAACCTCATTGGTTTGTTTCGCCTTTTGATAAAGTTTGAGATTGAGTTTTTTCATTTGAACTTTGTATCGGCCAGGATGTGAGCTATCAGTCGTACCGTAACTATACTGGCAGGGGAAAAAAACGTTTTTTTTTAAAAAAAAAAAACCCTCTCCCCCCTTTCCTTTTTTTTTTTTTTTTTCTTTTCTTTTTTTTTTTACCTTTTTCTCCTTTTTTTCCAATAACCTTTTTTTTTTTTAAAATTTTGTCCGAACAACTTACCCGAGGAAAACCCAATTTTCCCTACTCACCACTCTCCCCTCCTCACTTAACAAATTTTCACTAAATTTTATATTTTTCAAATTACGTTCGTAAAAAAAAAAAAAAAACAAAAAAAACCGTAACAACTTTCACGCTGGTCAAAAATTTAGGCATAGTCTACCGGAATTAGCCTCGACACGAACTAGACTCGCGTGAGCAAGACAGATCAGGCCACCGAAGTTTGACGTTCCAAATTCTATCAACCCATTCAAATATACTCCAAATGTGTCTACACTGGTCCAGGTGCACGTGTTTACGCTGGTCAGATGTGCCCGTGTCCGATGCATTGATCGAGCGTTTGGCAGCTGCTGTTGTGCAGACTATCAATGACGCGACGTTGAAGGAACGCGATTTGTGCGCACCGCTCACATTGGAAAAGGTGCGGTTACTGTAGTGCCTGTTTATGGTTACACCCTCTCAAACATGAATTCGATTAAACTAAATAAGTTTGATGGAACAGTCTTCCCAGCGTATACTGGCTGCAATGAACCGCCCAGATCGACGGTTTGATCTGCAGGGTGGTGGACTTTCTTCATAATAGTAAGAAAATTGCTTGTTTTTGTTGTTGGTATCGCTGTGGGGAGGTGGACTGCGCGCAACTTTTCAATGAACTGCAAGAGAACATGGAATAAATGAAATTATTGCAGATAATCGACGCGCGACGACTGCAGCCGCGTGATGAGGTACTCAAATACAAGAAGGCCAGCGACTATGATGGGTTTGTGGCGGATCTGAGCAACAACGCCACTGTGCAGTACGCCACATATCAGGTGAGTGTTGTTTTGGGGATTGCCATCATGTTTTTTTGGAATTTGCCCTCTGCTGTGTAAAAATTTAGTGACGATGTTTTCCACTATGGCGAAGGGGGACCGTATGTGTTTATTCAAATGTGTGTAAATAGACAAAAAGGAGAAAACATAGGCTTTATCCATATTCCGCGTAAAAAAAGTTCAGCAACAATCCATTTCCACGCGTGGGTAGTGTGGGACAATTGCCTTGTGCGCTGCCTTTGTTCGTTCACAGATACAATTCCGTGTGGGCTTTTATAGTATAGTATAATAAAAAGTATAGTTAAAAAGGAACCAGTTATGCACAGAAGAATGACGCTGTTGTATATACGTTCCGACCTTGGTATAGGAATGTGAAACGGGTAAAAGGGGTTTTCTCCACAGCGACACGGCTAGAAACATTCAGGTCTCGTTTCCAAACGACCAATAATTCAATTTTGCAGCTGCATCTGCGCACATCTCCCGGCGGGGCGTTGTACGAAGCGACGCTCAGCCATGATATGAGAGTACAAGCAATAACGGTGGATCTGAATGTCGTGTCGCACATCAACAAATTTGGCGATTTGCCGCATTGCATCATCGATAAGGACTATTTCCTCGCCAAATGGTGCGTTTGTTACGATAAAATCAAGTCGACAGAGGCGACGGCGTAATCTGGGTTTAGCGGAGATATTGTGCTTGGTGACCGGATCGGATTTGAAGTCGGTTGGTCAGGTGACTTTTCTGAGTTGGAGGTTGATGTTTTGAGATTTGGTACCAGTTTTTGTTCAACTCAAACAACGCCATTTATTGATAACCAACAACGTTTGGATAGTTTGAAGTCAAGATTCCACTGAGTTTTGATGTTACCCAAAACTACCACGTGACCAAGATACAGATCCAACCAGATCACCAAGGTTGATGTGAAAGTTTGTGCCTGTGTTCACTGTTTTTGGGCGAGCTTGGTTTTTCTACGGACACAATCACAATTTTGTACAGTTCCAAACACGATATTGCCTTTGCAGTTCCGCACATACAACAAACACATGAATCACAAGTTTTTGTATAGTTTCTGTCACATATGTGAGTCAATGTGTGTGCTTGCCCAGTTTGCTCTTTTGTGAGAACAAATAAAGCAGATTCGAATTTAGACGTGTTGCTAACCAGTGTAGTGGCAGGCAAATGGTTGCAAGGTACTCTTGCGGGGGGGAAGGATGGATCCAGAAGGTTGCAAGGTACCCTTGAGGTCCCAAAAAAGTGTTAGTGGAAAAAGTGGTCCCCCTCCCCCAGCCACTACATTGTTGCTAGCTACATTTTGAGATTGTTTTGGTAGCATTTTGAAGTTTGTAGCCCTTTCGGACGATTACTCTTTACCGGTGTTTATGTGAAATTTGATTTGTTTTGTCACAAATTTCTCTCAATTCCAAGTGTCATCAAAACAAATTTGATTAGTTCATTCATGACATTTCGTAATATGATGTCATTGTCTGCGTCTCAGTTATCTACGAACGGGTGGGCCTTGGCGTGTGTGTAGGCATGATTTTGTGCATTTAGCAAAATTATTGTTTGTTATGTTCCTTATTGGTAAAGTTTGTTTGCTTTCCGCACAGTGCCCTCTCATGTTATGGTCATTCAACTGAAAAGGTATTCCAGTATATTTTTGTGTGGACTTCCGTTTTACAAAATCTGAACTGCATGTTTTCCTCCCCATTCGTATTTATTTTGGTACTTCCTTTGATGAAATTCGTTGCTCGAAATTATAATCATCTGCGTGCATAACTACTTACTGTATGTATGCGGTGCTTAGCACAATTTGGAAAAGAATCTATGGTTCTATTTCTATCGCTATTCGGATAATGCTTCTTATTTTGTGCTCGTGTTAGAATCTATCTTCTTTATAGTGACCAGAATCAAGTTGAGTCTGTGTTGTGTCACTATGAAGACGGTATGTTGTGGAACAACTTTACTTGTTTTCGTGGTGTGGATTGACTAAATTGAATGAACTTCGAAGTTTTGGCCCACTGTATTGTAACTCTTGGCTAATTTTCATGCTGTGATATGAAATTTCATAAGGTTCAGACAGAGTAAAAGTTTAAAACAGATAATTTATCGATCATTTTGTCGCAAAATCTATGATCACAATTTAAATATTGTAAGTGAGATCATGCACTCCACAAAAAATACAAAACAATATTTTCATCTGTTGATTAGGTCGTTGTTTCCTCAGTTTCGGTCGTTGTTCGTGCGCTGGCTGGTTTCGAAAGCAGACCGTCTGAAATTTTGATGCGAATTTTTCATAATTTTCTTGAAATCTTGCGATGGGAAGCTGGATGGCAAGAGATAGCATCACAACGGGTCAATTTCAATCTTACAACGTCAACGTACCCACAGCCCAGTCGTGAAACATCAGTCCAATTGCAAACGTGAGCGCCACTGCATAAAGTATGGAACGTGTTTGAAAAGGATAAGTTCTACAATAAACAGCACCAACCCCAAACACCAACCACTGAGCGCAAGTATGAAGTATATTTCCAGGGCAAAGTATCCCTTCGAATCCAGGACCAGGCCAGCCGTCCAGAAGAGCAGTGCCATGCCGAGATTCTGTATGGCTTGCATGATACCGTAGGCGGTGCCGAGCTGGTATTCGGGAATGACATAGGCCACGCATGGCCACAGACTTGCAGCCAGCAGGGAATAGGCAATGCCCATTATGGACTGCAAAAAGAAAAATACGGTTTTGAATCACAATCGCGAAAAGCTACGCCGACGCTAATTTCACATACCCGAACATTCCGACCAGAAATGAAGAAAATGTTTCTTTAGGTTCTTATATGAAGGAAACGCTGACGAGGAAAATTAGTCATACGCATGTGTGGAGTCGAAAACAAAACAACAAATTTGAAGAAATAGCGTGTGCACAGGGAAACAAATCAGCCAACTCATGATTCCAGTGTCACTACATTCGACTGTCACAGGGCACACCAAATTGGCACCAAAAATTGAAATTAATTCCCCTGATTTATCAAGGCGCCCAACAGCCCCAAACGCACCGTGGCTACAAACGGCGTCAGGTACGTGAACGCCAACAGCGTATGCCCGATCAGGGTGAGAATGACAGCGATGATGATGAAATGAGTGTTGCGCCCGAAATAGTCCACCATCAAACCCATCGGGCCGCAAGCGACGATCGAAATGAAGTAGATGAGACTGTTGCAGATTTCGGACGCCGGATACGGCGACAGACCGAATTTCGTCTCGAAGAACACGCTGCAATTTTTGCGAGTTGTTTGAAGAACATTATTGCTGAATAGCAAGTCAATCTTTCAACAGGCTCATTCAAGTGGCATTTGACTCCGGGTGTCCAGTGTTTGCTGTATCCAGAACTTGCGAATTGCACAGAACTCTAGGTAAAGAATAAGAAAATTTTCGAGTCGGTACAAAGCTGGCAGACAAATTTGATTGGTCGTCGTTCTCCGTGAATTGGACTCAGCAGTTTCTCTGTTCCAGAAAATTAAGGCGATGTTCACATGAACTGAAACATGCGATAAAAGGACACCAAAGAACTCCAGTGCAACAGACAAGATTTTTTTGGGAAAGATACTTGCCAATGACAAGTAAATTTCCAGATTGGCAAGTAAATGTCTAAATGACTTGCCAGTTGGCAAGTGAAAATTGGGAAAGCACAAGATGACCAACTATGGCAAGTAAAGTATGCGACCCGATTTGCCATTGACAAGTGGTCGAATTTGAACAAAGAAATACCCTCCATCAGACCGCTGCCACAATTATAAACATCAACCAGGGAGCGTCAGGTACATTACAGATAATTGCAGGAACAAAAATACAAAAAAAGGAGAAACGCACAGCGCGAATCCGACGAACGGAAATATGGCGACATAATAGGCGACGCAAACGGCACAGAGCAGCCAGAAAGACAACGGGAAGTGAAGCACATCTGATAATCGGATGACATCGGGCTTGGGCGCATTCGTGTTCACTTGGTCGGGATGCAATAGTGGCTGGCGCTCTTCGTTACTGGCCTGCAATGTTTGGCGCAGTTTTTTGAGAGTCGTGGGGACAATCGCCATCGCTTTGTACTGCTTGTTGTCTCGACGGGCAAAGAGTGATACTTTTTATGTCATCCCGTTCGTATCGTCATAACAAATAATGGCTACATTCTGATTTGGGTCGTTTACTGGTTGGCTTTTTGACCAGTGCTGTGGCTACTTTGGCGGGGAGGGTAGGGTAGATTAAATCTCGATGTCACCCTGGGTGTCGAGGCCGAGGGGACATCGACACCCAGGGGACAACGAGCCTGAATCGGTAGGGTACAGGTACATAGGTGAAAAAATTCGGGGGAATTCCGGTTTGGGGGAGGGGGAAGATTTTTCGGGTAAAGTACGCCCCATTGTTAATGTCAGGTTCTAAACCCGAAAATCAACTTCTGAAACATTCGGACAACCAACCCACACGCAGCTTGCCAGCCAGCCAGGCAGCTGCGCGCAATGTTTCAGAACCGCGCATGGTTAGCCTTCGGGTTTATAACTTGACATTAACTATGGGGCGTATTTTACTGTGCGGCAGCGAATTGGGAAATTTACTATATAAAGTATAGTCCGACAACAGTCAATGCAGAATTTATGTCCACTGTCTTGCCTGATCCGCAAAGCACATAATGCGTGACGCAACATTACAAACACACCCACAGAGCCAGCCAACACACACAAGCAGGCTATGTGTCCGTGTTTGTAATGTTGCATCACGCGTTATGTGCTTTGCGAATCAGGCAACGCAGTGGACATAAATTCTGCATTAGCTATTGTCGGACTATACATATATCGCGCGTAGCGAACAAAACACGCTACGACTGACTATGAACTAGGAGCTTGACCGCATACTGCCCCCGGGCGCCGTTGTAATGCAATCGTCGGGACATGACATTTTTGTCCATTATATAGTAAGTTTCTAATTTCATTGCCTCATGCATTTTTACAGACACAGGAAAACTCCCGTTCGAAGTCGACGCAGGCAACAAGCTCAACACACAGCTAACCAGCCACGCAGCTGGCTCGTGTGCGTTTCTAATGTTTCAGTCGCACAAGCTGTGCGCGCCAGCTACGTGGCTTGTTGATTGTGTGTTGAGCTTGTTGCCTGCCTCGACTTCGAACGGGAGTTTTCCTGCGTCTGTAAAAATGCATGAGGCAATGAAATTAGAAACTTACTATAGCAAATTTACAATATAACGAACACGACTAACAACCAAAACTGGAATTTGGGTCAAGAAAACTACTCCATTATAACAAGGGTTCCTCTAGGACAAATTCCATCATAACGGGGGTGCACTGTACCTTGACGTTGTGCTTATCATTGCGTTTGTCCATTTTGGCTAACACCAGCGCGGAACCGAATGAGATCACGGTCGACAGGCCACCTGAAATAAAGTAATGTATCACACAGTACAGCTCCGTTATAGGGACTTTTTCATGGCTACCCAATCATGTGACCTTTTCATGCGCAATCCTCTGTGTGCCATAATTTATCAATCAAGCGGGTGAAAGTAGCTTATGAATATCGAAAGCGTTTTGGGTTTGAATAAGGTCACCTTAAAATGGTAACTAACCAATTAGCAACGTAGCACCGAGCTGAACATGACCGCTCGTGTGCAGCAGCTTGCCCATGACCGCATACAAAGGTTTCATCACATACAGATTGATGGTGGAACCCTGAATAGACATGAAAATATAAATGATAAAAATTTTGTTTAGCACCGTAGGTAGGTTTTGAACCCTAAGTGTCGGGTCCCAAAAAACCCGACACCCGACATCTGGAGGCACCCGAAACCCGACACCTACACTTTTTTGGCACCCGTCATCCGTCACCCAACATCTGTCTAGCCCTAACCCTGAACAGATATGAAAACATAAAAAATGATAAAAAGTCTGTTTAGCAAAGTGGAAAAGTTGAAAACTCACGAAACGAGCAAAACTGAGCTGAATGCCAAACACGGTGTTGAGCTCTTTGCCCAAGAACCATTTGACCGTGTAGTTGTTTTGCACCACTGCTAGATTTTCACCGCCCAATCTGGAAATGACACCACATAAATGCAAATTAACGATTGCAAAAAAACTTCCAAAAATAAACATTGCAAAAAATTAACTGACGAAAATATTAGCCGACCGATAACCATGAGTGCAAACGAGTTGAACAGCCCACCGAGACCGAACACGACCTGGGCAAATGTTTTTCATTTCTCCAAAATTTAAATTCTTCTGTTCACGACTAATCTTTTGTCATACTCTCGCATCCTTTCATTCAAATATATGTTTCAAGGGACCTGCATTCTTGACAGGGCAATAAAGCAGATCTTAGGAGTGAAACTGCTAGTGCGTCACAAATAAGGACGGCCTTACGTAAAACTAGGATATATAGGAAATCTCTTACGTGTTAGAACAATTTTTTGGGAACTTTGAGACAAAGCTAGGAAATAGGAAATGTTTGACATAAGCAGCAGAACCAAACAGCAACGCAGCTAAACAAAATGTTCTGTTAGAGCTGCGTGCATGTGCACAATGCATGCTTGGCTAATAAACGTTCTGCCAGTTGTGTTAAAAGTTGGCTTGTCTGTGGTGTCGGGACACGGTGACAAACTTTCCTATTTCCTATATCCTAGCTTCGCAGAACAACTAGGAAATAGGAAATATTCCCTAATTCCTACTTTTTGAAACTAGGAAATAGGAAAAGGCCGCCCTGAGGAAGCCAGTCTGTGGCCGAGCCTACCTGTCCAGTCATAATGGCCGCGCTGAACACAACACCCGACAGTCGGATGCCCATCACGCGATCGATCATAAACCCGCCGATAAACGGAATAACCACGTTCGGCCACGAGTAAACCGAATACAGTACGCCGTATTGAGCGTTGCTTATGCGCATATCGCGTTGAATGTCGTCCTCCAGCGCAGCGGGGTTGTCGTAGCAGAAATAGCTGCCTGAATGAACAAGGCGATGTTGGAGATAATAATGGGTGACGCATAAAAACTGGTCATTGAGCCGGATCTGTCTTGGTCAAGCCGGAATTCCAGAAGCCACAAAATAAAAAGACCTAAAAACCACATTGCGCTTGATTTGCATCTGGCAGCAGGCAACCGTTGATTTGCGCTATTGTGCTTATTCGAAGGTATAGTAAGTTTCTAATTTCGTTGCCTCATACATTCCTACAGACGCAGGAAAACTCCCGTTCGAAGTCGAGGCAGGCAACAAGCTCAACGCACATATCAGGGTTGAAAAAAAAAATTTTTTTATTAACGAGCTTTTTTTTTAAAAAAAATTTTTTTTTTTGATTTTTTTTTGACGAAAATTTTTTTTATTAGAAAAAGTGTTGCAAACGACGTTTCAGGATAAATGAAATCGATGCAACATATTTTTCAAAAATTGAAAAATTTTCGCCTGAGACCCAACTTGTGTGGTGACACCCGGTAGCATTGTGCAGATTCTATGGAATCCTACTAGTCTGAGGTTGATGTTGACTAACGATGTTACTCTAACGTATTGTAGCATGCCGTACAACGTATTTTAATGCATCTAATGCCGTATATCTGATATACGACCATCAAAATATCGATTACAGCCCAAATCTTGCGTGTCAGATCGACTTTGCGCGCCCGGTTTTGCACCAGACCTATGTATATACATGTGTAGTAGCATGCAGTGGTACATTATCGGTGCCACATCACTATAAAAGACCATCCCCGCGCATCCCTGTGCGGATTTGGGGCAATACAGGGCGCCGCAGGCGCGATTTTGGAAAAATTGTCCCGTCCACAGAAAAAAAGTGCCAATTTTTTGCCTCGAAAAAGGCCATTTTTGGACATTTCAGCCCATTTTGGGCAACTTTTTTTTATTAAAAAAAAAGCAAAATCTGAGTTTCAAAAAAATCCACTTTAATTAACCACTTTTTTTTGAAACAACCCTGGCACATATAGTCAACAAGCCACACAGCTTGTGTGACTGAAACATTCGAAACGCACACGAGCTAGCTGCGTGGCTTGTTGACTGTGTGTTGAGCTTGTTGCCTGGCTCGACTTCGAACCGCAGTTTCCCTGGGTCTGTAAAAGTGCATGAGGCAACGAAATTAGAAATTTACTATACACAAGACAGATGCTCCTGTTGCTCGTACTCTGCGACTTGAAGCTCACCACAATGTGACACGAGCGAGTTTCGTTGTGTTTCTCACTGACGGGCGGTGCATCAGCACATCGTCAATGTAACAGCCGGCCTCGTCATCAACTAACAACCCTTTGTTCTCACAAACCGTCACCTAGCACGCGTGTGAACATCCGAAAGGAAAAATGTTCCATGGTTAGAATACCCGGACAACCGATCTCAGTGAATGTTCAATAATGTCTTTTGATTTTGTCATAAAAAAAGAAGTTCCACCCAAATAGGCACTAACCAAAACTGAGCACACACATGAAGACCAGTGCGACCCAACGATATGCGCGGGAACGAGGGTGCAAACAGCCATGCGCATCAACAGGTGGATTTGACTGCTCGTCCATTTTTGTGATATTCTCGCTTGAAAAAAAACAGGGGATTTCCAGAGATATAAATAAAAAAATCGCACACAAACACGAAGTTCTGAAAAGTACAGCTCACAAGGGTGGGTGCTCTGCTGAATCACACAGTGCGCACAAGCACAGCAGCATGTAAAGAAACGCGAAAACACGCAAATTGGTCTCCTGTGTGGTAACGCTTTTGCACATGTTTTTATCGAAGATCATAAGTTTCAGACGTACAGTCAGTGTTTTGGTTACACATCAAATTTCCCATATTTCGGACAAAATATAAACATTATTACAGAACATAAATACAGCAGGGCTAGCATGTGTATGGTGGTATATCATAACATATGGTACACTTTGCAATTCAGCTAAAACTTATCGCTGTAGTCCCCAAAAACTAACTATTGTCCGGCATTGTTTTGATCAGAATACACAGCAGGAAACAACGTTGAATTATCATTGCTAACGCAGCCGGGAGCACTGTACTATGGACCTTAGAAACGAAGAAATAACGAATTTATGTACAAAAGGGTTAATGAAAATTATTTAGTTTTTATAATATACCACAGATTTGAACCCGCTAACAACACTCACTAAAACTGACTTCTCAGAACCCAAACTCTCGCACAGCACACAATGAGGTTTCAAACTGCATCACGAAGCTGGGTTGAAAATAGGATAATCAGAAAGCTTCAAAACCAAATCACGTCAACAATAACATATAATTGCCACAAAAAATGTGAAAACAGTTTAATATTAGGTGCAGGACTTAGACAAACGAGGAGAGATACCCAAAATATACAGGATAGGACATACTGTAAGTATGACAGCACAAAATCGGATCTTGATCTGAACAATCTACGAAAGAAGGTAGACAATAAAGCGTACGATTCCTAAAACCAATCAAAATGTTAGCACAACTTCAGCTATGGCACGCACGCAATGAAAAGAGCTGAGTAAGAATGAATAATGAATAATAATAATAATAATAATAATAAGAATGAATAATAATAATAATAAGAATGAATAAGAATCCACGAGAATTTACCGAAGGAAAACCAGAATTTTAAAAGTGGAGAAAACCAGAATTTGCAGATGAGTGGGAAGGGGGAAAATGTTCTCACAATGGTAGGGCATGGTTATGATTACAGAAGGAACAGACAAAACAAATGCGTAACTCGAAACAAAAAAAACAAAAGAAATCACACAAGAATAATGCTGCAGAAAAGGTTAATATAATAGATAAGATCGAAATAGGAATTTCCAAAAAATGACGAAAGCCAATAATAATTCACATAAACCGCACAGCACAACAAAGTCGAGTCCTTGTATTCACGGACATAAAAACATAACACGAGAATTAAAAACGTTCAGCAAAGTTAAATGAGTTTACAGCACAGCGAATGCGAACACAATCAAAAGACAAACACAGCCCACCCTCTCCATTGTGACAGGCAGTTCAGTCTTAATCTATGGTCATCTGATATTTTGTCCGCCCATGAACAACTTGGCGACTATGGTCCACACCACAACAACAAATATTGGCCCCTCGCCTGATACTCTGGTCACAAGGAGGCGGCGGAACGCTGCTGCACCTACACGGATAGGTCAACATCAAATTTTATGATCGGTCTGCTCTATTTATATAGATGGCACCTGCAGTCGACCAGTTCATTTGCAACACTGAGTAGAAGAACGGCCAAAGTTAGTGACATTAGTGAGTCTCGAAATACTCTCAATGCAAATTACTTGATCCAAGCCAAACCTGAAAAGACAGGATCACCAACAATGATATCACTTTCTCTCGCATTCACACAATTTTGCCGGGCGAGTCCATATCTGAGTGACTGCGTTGGTGTTGTTGTTGTGGGTCACGGTCTGCGCCGGGTCCAGTGCCGTGGGGCATGTCCAACGACACCGACATATCAGGCGGCATCATGACGTCATCCGTGTCGTCGATGTCGGCGAAATCCGATTGCCCTGATCCATCAAGGTGACCACCCTGATCATCAAGCTGTTCCTCCTCCACCATCGACGGATGTCGTCTGCCGGACACGCCCGCCTCGGGGTCAGCCCTCAGCAGCTCGCGTGCCCTGTCCTTGCGCGTGCCCCCGCCGCCCGGGGCATGCGCCGGATACGAGCCGGGCAACGACTGCGCCACGACCGGCACGATCTTCGAGCGTTTCTTCTTCTGGCGACGTTTGGCCCGTTTCTCCAAATCCACCGAATCGACGTGTGATTTGGGACTGATTCCAGTCGCTAGATGCACGCCGGGTAAGGGCACGGCCAGATAACGGGACGGACGCGGCTCCGGGTGTTGACTGGCGTGCACAACCTATAAAAAAATAAAGGAGTTTTTAAACCAGATTAAAAAATAAAGATGAAATTTGCGCCTGACCAGATATTTATTTATTATTTTAATCGCCCAAATATACACCCACAGGTTTTAATGGGCGACCAATCTTTGGCCCCCGGGACCCGGAGAACCATCGAGAAGAGGTACATAAATATTCTGCCGCAAAATATTCTCATGAAAAACGTGACTATATGTGCTGTCGAAACTGAACAACGGACCTGCGGTTGCGGCGAGCGAACTTTGCGTCGTCCACCTGGCGTGTTGTCCGAATCATCGCTGTCCGATGATGACGACTCAAGGGACAGACGCGCCTGCAAGTGGAAAATAATATGTAATTATTATATTAGTATTATCATTATTATTATATAGTATTGTGCAATGTCAACGTGCACGCACAGTTAAATCTAACCCTCTTTATACTTACATAATCGAGCGAGACCTCTTATTTTCGGTCACCACTTACCACCGACTATACGATAAAATAAGTCACTCCACAGAATGAAAAAATCATGCAGCAATCGAATGCTGCTATTACAGTATTTTAGCCACAGCAATTCTATCGTTGCAGGAAACAACCTTCGCTCTACTTTTGCGCGTGATTGGCCGACTGAACAAGGGATGCGAGAGCATTGTGTAAGCTGGTTTGAGCAGGCCCCCTTTGAGCAAGAAAAAGAGCAGAGCTCTTATTTTGTTTCAATGTCCCAGTCTGATTTTGGTTTCAGGCTTAGGCTAACACGACTTAGTTTTGTGGCTGGGCTTAGGTTTAGGCCAATTCGTTTTTAGGTCCTGCTCTTTTTTCCTTTGCTCAAAACTGTCTTACTCAAACCGGCATTGCCCAATTGCTCGTGCGCCCTGTTACCTCCCTCGCGGAAAATATACTGTTGCAGCAAATCAAGATATTATACACGGCAGCAGCAAGTAACGAATGTGTTCCATTTCGGTCAATGGGTGGAATTTTCGAAATGGTGTAAAGGTCAGTTGGGCGTAAAGGTCGGTGTAAACTTCGGTCGAAAGCTCGGTCGGCGTAGCTCGGTGCAAACGTGAAACATTGCCTGTTATTAACGTGGAATGTTTCAAGTTTACACCGAGGTCTATCACACTGAGCTGTCGACCGAGCTTTCCACCGACCTTTACACCCAACTGACCTTTACACCGTTTCGAAAATATCACCCAATATCCCCACACCGACAAGGTGATGTTTCAGCCCCAATATATAAGCCACCTGATTCAACTGTGCCGTATGCCCTGCGTGTGCGGCCGGGTGTCGTCGACGTCGTTGTGGCGCCACATGTTTGACGACTGGCGACTGTTGCCCGCTGTCATCATACGCCACGTTGTCGTGACCGTCTGCAACTGACACACACACATGTCTGTGCACAACACGGAATTTTTTGGCTGATAATACTGTGGTCAAATCAATTGGCCAAGTCTGGCCGTCAAATCACAGGTATTTATTTCTCGCGCTCATTTGGGGATCATGCATTATTGCTTGATTTGACGACAGTACTATTAGCCAATAATTTTAGATTTTTTGTTCTTCCTTCTTCTTGTGCTGTCAGTTTGACGCTGGCTGCTTGTCCTTTAATAGTCAAATAGTCAACCGCAAACAAGAATAACGACGACGACACATAAATTGGTGTTGGTGACGACAAAATATACTGTAACTATTTGCGAAATGTCAGCACCTGGTCAGTTGACCCCTTCACCTCTTCACCACATAGAGTCTGAGCTGGCTCACAGCTGGGTGTAAGGCGCGATTTACAAATTCATTTTGATGCCAACAAACCAGAATCAAGGGCCCAGATTGGCCGTTGCATAAATGACTATCGTCGCTATACACCCATCAAAGATGATTATCAAACAGCAACAGTAACTCAATTAAGAACCCCAACGTTGAGCTATGTCGATGTCCCACCTGACTCCTGTCGTATGAACGGTGCAGTGCTACTCTCATCCGCAACATCACCCCCCGTATCGGCGGCAGGTGCACCCTGGACCAGCGGTTCGATGCCGCTCGAGAAACTGCTCGACGCAGAATGACGGGCTGCGAATGGCACACGCACGGTTGGCTCGACTGCAATGCGAATAAGTTTCGTTTCGTTTTACTTTTCATGGTTATAACCACAAGGCATATGCGCAACCTCAATATAATCATTGATAAAATGGATCGCATAGCAATAAAATGTTTGTGATTATCGCAGTTCAGTCTCACAGTTTGCGATTTGAATGGTCAGGTGTCCAGAAAAACGGACTGTCATACGAAACGTATGTACAAAAACGACAAGTGAAAGTGAAGATAAGTGAAAATGTTGGGGTGTTGTTTGAGGTAGCCCAAACATTGGTGCTTAGAAACGAGGTGTGAAGTTCTGTCACTGTAAAGAATTATAAAGAATATTCACTAACATATACGTGAAAGTTGATGGCAGATCTCAGACC